>JAVJAQ010005466.1:0-33469 GCA_032362365.1 Zygogramma bicolorata
GGGTTGGAAGGAATGGGTACTCGATGTCTTTTTCGACGTGGAAAGTGCCTTCGACGAGGGAAGAACAGACGTCATCTGCAATGCACTGCAGATCAGAGGAACTCCTCCCACGCTGATGAGCTGGGTGGCAACGGCCATCGGGCGGAGGAGGGTAGCGGTGTCTCTGGGAGAGAGCGGGGTGGACATTGGGTGAGGGGCGGTTGCCCGCAAGGTAGCTGTCTTTCCCCTCGCCTGTGGTGTCTAGTCATGGACGAACTCCTCAGGAGACTAGCCTCCAACATTTTCAACGCCCAGTCATACGCCAACGACGGGCTAATCCTAGTGACGGGCCCTTTCCTAGGCGTGGTTTGTTACCGAATGCAATTGGCGTGCAAGAAAATAGAAAGGTGGTGTGAGGAAGTCGATCTCGCAATTAATCCGACTTAAACAGAGGTGATTTTTTTTCACCAAGAGAAGAGAGTTAGACGGGTTCAGATCACCAATAATGGGTGGAAGATCTTTAGAGCCGGCCAGCGAGAAAAAATAAGTGATAATGGACTCGAAACTAAGTTGGGGCCACACGTTGCTCGAGTAGTCGAGAAGATGGTTATGGCCATATGGGCTATGCCCGAGCCGTTGGGGAGGGGGATGCGGGATCTGAAACCTTACATCCACCACTGGCGGTAATCAGACTCAGAATCTTATACGGAGCTTTAATCTGGTGGCCAAGAGTGGACCAGATTACCACAACCAACAAGCTGGAAAAAATACAACGACCACAACCGCCTGAAACTCCAAATATATATGTACCCCGAATAATGCCGATTCTCTATTACGTTGGTCTTTCAATATCATATTACCGCATTCAAATGTATGTCTTTTTTTCTAGATCAATAAATCAAGGTATTTCGAAAGGGTTGTTGTTATTATTTTTTGGATTGGTGGTAGGGAAGTAAGGAGCGAATATGGGATGGGAAAAGATGAAAAGGGTTATACACTTCACAGATATATCACCCACCGTGCGAGTTGGTTCAGCGTGTCGTGGAAAGATGGCGTCCACCACTCCTTTTGGGGCATCAGCTGTCAGCAATATAGTCTGTCATTCAAGTTATCTGTCGTTTATGTGTTACGTCATTGGAGTCATACGTCTATTACTCAAGTCTTGTGTCTGTCATTCATATGGTTTCTCTGAATAGACACACTCTCTCACGCATTTTCTCAAACTCAATGGACTTCACACATAAGTATATATTTTTCTATATGTATATGGGTGGAGACAAAGTACTCTGCAGATGTTGTCATGTTGTTTTTTTTTTGCCTAGTTTTCGATGAACTTGAAGTTGGTTGTCTTTCCGGCCCCTCCGTTTTCGACTACCAAAAAGTATTTTCCTGGATTGAATTCGTTAAGTTGTTGTTGTTGGATTGCAAATACCCTTTTCGGAAGGAATACTTCGTACTGATGGATATCGGCTACGATGGCTTTTCTGAACTTGGTTTTCACCAGAAGAATCTTCTGAATTCAGATTGTGTTCAACTCTGCAAGGAGGTCCATCTGAAACAAAAACATTAAATTTTGAAAACTTCGTATTTACATTTCAGGAAGAAAAGGTTTCAACACTTTGACTCAAGCTGTATGAGTCAAAAACTTCACCCATGATTGGAAAAACGTACATTGTGACACACGCACGTTCGCAAGAAAAATTTTGACGCACACTCTGTATGCTAACACGTTATGTTGGTTCATTCTGTATGAGCCAACAACTTGTATACCCTCCAGTTTGAACAGAAAATTTTGACGCACAATGTATATACCGATGACATACGCTGTATAAGCCGCAAAGGCACCATTTGAAAAAACATCAACACTCAGCGCATGAATCGCTTTCAATCTGTATGAGCCGTCTCGAAAATTTTATGAAAAATGACCATACAACAGTTTGCGGATATGCCGGAAGGAGTATTATTCGGATGAAATTGAATGAGTTACCCGCCTATCATCAGGATTGTATCGATGTATTGGAGTATTGTGGAGAACATTATAATGACGGTGATGACAGTAGAAATTCTGAAGTTAATGATGGCCCACCACTACAGAGAAAAATTGTTACCACTACTGTGGGTGAAAGAAGAGCAACAAATAATAAAGTGGATATTACTTCGCCATCTCCACTCAAGAACATCTCGCAACACCAGCCATATTACCAGTCATGTCAAGCATGCTCACACTGCCAGAGGACTCGAGCGAGTTGACTGCCAACTTTAATCCCCTGAAAAATAATATTATCAGTTTCTCAAAAAAAAATTCACCCCTTACCATCATCAAAATTCTACCAGTAGCCTATGAGACCAATGAAATTATTTAGGTCGTTAGGAGATTTATCAAATTCAGAGAGTCGAGAACAACACTCTCAAATGTAAAATGTCATTGCAATATAACATCACTCTCCGGCATAAAAATTCGATCGCTTGGCTCTTTGAAATCGAGGAGGATGTGTTTGAAAGTGGAAAAATGCACAAATTAACATTACCTTTGACCATCAATCACGTGAAAATCGTTTGTGTCGAAAGCAATGTCATTTCCGGGGCATAATTGGAATAAGTGGAACTATAACTTTCTCCATTTCTTATTCACCAAACCTATGGAATTCAGTAGAAGACGACGGCAGTCACCAAAATGACGTGCAATGCACGGACACGGCAGTGATGGTGGTGATGATGCACATATGAAGAACAGACCATAAATTACATTCAACATATGGCCTCAAAACGGTGAAGATATAAGGTAAGTGCTAGTACTTTGGAGTTTCTCGAAACAATCGGCTTGAAGAAACCATACAAATGAGGGTAGTAATATGGTCTCTCTTTCACTGCGAGCGATAGACTGTTTTTGGGGAACCCATGTTGTATCATTCATTGATAAGCCTACATGAGCACACACACAAGCCTTCAAGATCTGATACTCGATATTGCAGACAGCTACATTCATATAGTGGGGAAAATTCGCACTTTCAGACAGCACCCTCCAATAGTTACCCACCTCCCAGTTTGATGAAATTCTAAATGAAATGGGTGGTGAACAAGTTGCAGTTGTGCGGAAGCTTGGAATTACTACTACATTGAAAATTTTGGTATCATTTGGACAAACGCTTGCATATTCTCTACTAGCGATTAGTTCATGTGTTCAGCGGTTGATTATCTCTGATATACCCTATGTGTTGTGCTGAAGATTGCAATAAAGGTATCCTTGATGTCAATCACGTACTCATTCTAATCATAACACGCTAATTCTAGTACTCATTCATTGAAAAAGTTGATGCAGATTTATAGATCAGTAAAATAGAATAACAAAAAACGATACATTGTACCCGAAGATCGCCATGAATTGAAATCTTCAGTCGAATATACAAAAGCGGTAATAATGGCCTACGGCATGTGCGATCTCAATGAAATATCAGATATACGGACCGTTAAAACCACCAATAGTTTCGGAAGACCTCTATACATTATTCTGTTTTCAAAGAAGCGACAAATCTGAGAGCATTCCGCAGGATGTTATAAAATTAAAATATGCGGATATAAATATTATTCGACTATCATTCAATTCCGAAGTATATCTCCATGAACGTTAGAATCTAGATTCCGGCAAAAAGATGGACTCCTGAGCCTATTTCGCTCGCAAGAACTACCAACGAAGTTACCAGGACAAAGTTATGAGTGAACCAATTCTGGATATTGGTAGCTTTCGGAATAATTTTCTTTTTATCATCGATTGCTCTAACCAACCTGATACTATGAAGTCATCCATTGTGGATGTCGAAAAGGAGTTCGTGACACGAAAAAAGAAGTCTGCAACAAACACTAAAGTACATGCACTCCTTCACGATGCTCATTTACCATATGGTGCTCTCAATGGCTCAACTGTTAATATAATTGTAATGTCATATTTTCTATGTGTGACAAAAATATCATATTTCCATTAGTTCTCAGTTCACATAATAAGTACATTATATCCTCAGCATTTTTCGATATTTCAGGAGTCCACAATATTATCTCAACCCCATGTCTTCTACTTGCCTCCTCTTGAGAGATATTCCTTTGTCAGTTTATATATCTCTATTACATCATTCTGTAGGTACGGACGCAGGCGATAAATCAGGGATTTTAAATCTGCTTCAATCATCAATTCGTAAAACTCTTCGAACCCCATTAACATTGGAGCATACATTCATGTAATAATTTGAAGAAACAACCTCAGTTTGGCGGAATCCAAACTCACTGCTTTCGGATACCACTCGCTCGAATGGCACATGCACATCGTTGCAGAAATGGCCGTTCTGAAAACCAATTTTTATCATGAGTTCTAATGCAATGCTGTCACTTCAATATGGGGGTTCACTCTCTTGGCTATGGAGTTGATGATCTGATGAATAAATTATATTTTACTATAATTTCAGATATCATGTATTGAACTCGACCAATGCTCCGGTTTCAGCACCGGGAAATTCTTGACAACTTTGCTCAATATATGTGATCATGACTTCATTTTCCATGAGTTCATACCCCTCATATCCGTGAATTGATCTTTCACACGTTCTAGTAGCCACGTTTTGAAAGTAGTATTACTACTATCACCCAATTACTTGAATAGATCGACCATATCATGTGGAGAACATAAACAACTCCTCAATTCAATAACCTTTATCAATAGTCAATGATGTTATGGGTCTTTGCTCCATAGCCTGAGTTTGTTGAACTATAGCAGTATTGATCTTCTCGATATCATATTTCAACAAACTCATTTCGAAATATAGTGAAGTTATGGTTTTGAAATATAATGTATTTGCACCCGAATGATTTTTTATACTTCGTTGACACTTTTCAGCACTACTATGACTCATCTATTCGAACACTTTCTATAATTCTGGTGAAGCTGAATGTAAATTGATGAGCCGACGAACAATTATAGAACTCTGTTACAAGGGAAGGGTCAACTTCACAGAAACAACGATCAAGATGGAGCCATGGGTGCGCCATCAGAGTCAACTACCACCTTGAAGGTCGGATGAGGGTCGACTCCGAAACGAACCACTAGAGCCACCATGTATTCTTCCTATCAAGATAAAAAACCACCAACCGTCCCAGTTTCTTGAAATTCATGTGTAGGGTCAAACACTTTATGCATACTCTGAAGGTCTCCAAAATAACCGTCAAAGTCACTTTTAATTCAAGTTTATGTGAAAGTCAAACACAAAACGTGTCCATAAAGTAACCTCGTTTTCAAGATAATGTGAAATTCGAAATCCAAACGGACCATCAAAGTCACCTTGTCGAGCTCGCCGTCAGGAAGTTTAAAAGTCGGCTTGAATCATTTACATACCTACTAATACAGGCCTAACGATATATATGTATATTGTTTTATGATATTTAACCAGTATTGCAGTGTTTATATAACGACCATATGTTTCACCCCATTTTTCTGCATCTGCATCTAATGATATTTCGACTTCAATTTCCAAACAATCTATTATTGATTGAACTTTTCGATATTCGTACCTCATTGGCAATTGTTAGTTTGCCCAAATTCGGTTTGCAGATTGCCAAGTTATAGAGTGTTCGAATATACAGGACAATATTGGAACATATATAACATAATATAATAATAATATAATAAAATAATATAATATAAAAAGGGTTTCAGGAAATAATCTTGAATATAACTTGCTCACTTTCTGTAAAGAATCAATGTGAAAAAAAACCTTAAAAATTTTGAACACAATCTGTATGTATGTCACATTCACTTTCAATAGTTCAGTAAACATGATGGAGGTTCCACGTGAACGTGTAGCGATTGTTGTTGTTTCGAAGCCTCTCTTATCTTGCATTGAGTTTTCTATATGGACATTTTCACGTTTTGATTTTGAAGTACTTGTTCAATAATGATAAATTTCAGAATGCATTTTTAATTCCATCCTTTGTCGTACTAGCGGTGAAATTTTCTGTTCCTTGAATAGAACAAAATGGTACAGAAAAAGACTTCACTTTGGAACACGCCGGCCCTGTCACAATAACAGTTGAACTATCAGAACCTATTGATAGAATATTGGAAGAAGTTGATGGCTTATCAAAAACAACCCTCATTTACCCTTTTCCAAATTCTTCAAAGACTAAATCGTCATGGAGTTCGCCCACCAAATTTCTTTTATTGATGAACTGACACCCTCTTTTCACATAAGGATTCTGGATCCTATCAACGTGAAATTGCATTGAGTTTTTTCATGTCTACCTCCAACTGTGAATTGAAAATTCTTCCTCTAGGCATAAAATCTTCCACTTTCATTGAAATGATCTTAACAGCAATACATATATTAGGATGTCGTAAAAGGGTATTCACAGCAGAAAACCATCCAACCCGAATGTCTTACCAAAGAAATCTCAAGAAAACTCAGGGGATAACAAGTCAAAACAACAATGAATCAGGTTCATCTCAGAATAATTTCGACGGAAACGAAAATACACGGAAAACATATAATTATTGGTTGCAGAATAATGATGGACACGTGACAAGTATGCTATAGGCGTGTTGTGGCTAATAGGTCACACCAATTACACAAGTGTATTGAAATCATAACAAATGGTGTACGGAGTGTGTGTTTGGAATGAACATGATCTGATTACATTTTTGTATCGACCAAGTATGAAGAAAATCAAAATAACATTTACGGATTGTTTCCGGATATGAAGCTCAGGATGATTCCGTTTGAAAAAGTTAGTGGGCTACCCCATTGTACAGTGGATGCACTTATTTCATTGGGATGTCTAAGAAAAACGATTTCGACAACGCGGTACGATCGATTTCAGGTATAGAGAATATTGCATGAAAGTGAGAATCTGCCCACTGTAAGTGGAAACATGCAAATTGGTTAATAACAATGAATGAATTTAAATAAGATGAAGAAGTGAAAATTACAAAATAACTGATTCAATAGTTTGCGCTCCAGTTCATAAGGAGAATTCTTGGAATATTCTTCGATTATATTCCAAGAACATTATATCAACGATATTATCAGAATGGAGTTATCAGATGAAATTATATTCTCATGATTCAAAGGAATTATTCAAGTGAATAAATATTTCAATTATGTTTTTAGAACATAGAATGTTCAAGTATATTCCAAGAACATCATATAAATAATATCCTTGGAAAGAAATTATAAGTTGATTTTATATTATCATGATTCAACGAATATTTATAAAATGTTTCGAGCGAATATTCTTATTATATTTTTTTAGATTTTTTTTTAAATGTTCTTCAACAATATTTCAAAAACGTTACTTGATTAATATCATCAGAATGGAATTGTAAAATTTCATTCTAATTATTCAACGAATATATATAGAATGTTCCAAACGAATATTCCCATAATACGTCTCTTACACGTTCTTAAAATGTTATATCATGACATCAAAAAAAATTTATATTATATAATATAGCTAAAAAAGGAAATTTCTTCTTTAATGATTTTTGTGGAATTCCTATTTTTTTATTAAAATATAACTTTCCTGCTTAGGCACTCTCTCTGTATTGACTGTATTCTTTCTTCACTACGCGTGTAACGGAACCTGTAGAAAATGCTACTACGCCCACTACGCATTATGGCACCCCCACCTCAGCACCACATAAACTAACAAAGTCTGTTTTTATGTTTTTTGCTTTGAATGATCATTGTATAAAAATTCCCAGTTCAGAACTGTGATCTTTTGAGTGAAACTGAGTGATTTTGTGACTCTTTGCATTGGTAAATTCGAACAATTTCACCATTTTCAGTACCTAACATGAGGTTGTTTGCAAGTGAAACTTGGGTAGATACTGAAGAAGAGATTGTTCTATGGAAGATTTTTTGAAATGTGACCAGTGAACATTCTTCTGACATACGTCATACAAAGAACACTCCCTTCAAGTTTCAATTGGCTAATAAAGTGCTGGCCCAATGTTATCACTAATTACTATAACTAATATGCTCTACATACGCAATCATAAACAATTCAGTCATTGAAGTTTTCATCGTTTGTTTCATTCCCATCGTAGAGTTGGGACAGAGGGGCGTAGTATTTTAGCATAATCTCAAAGGGGGCTTATGGGGTAGAATGTCGGGAACGGCTAATGCCATTTTTTTATTCAAGTTCCGTATGATTAGTATACAAATTGAGCAGGAAAAAGTGACTTGTTTGTCATTCACTGCTTGTCGCGACATATGGCCAGGGTAGTAAAAGTGTTAGATATAATTAATTTTTTTTTCAAAAAGCATTAACTATATGATACACACGCAAAAAGTGAGTTTTTGGTGATTGACTGATATTACTTTTGTATTTTTTGCAAGAACACAGTAATAATCATGTTTCCGAATGGAAATCATGTGGATAATTTTTTTAATTCTACCTCTCATGGAATTTTATATGAGCGCCTCACTATAGTCTGATAGAAATTCCGGAAATAATTCTCAGTTCAGTCATTCGTTGATTTCTTATATAACCAAGTATGTGTGAACATTACTCAAGATAATACCTAATGAATTTATCATATAACTATTAAAAATGTTAATGCATATGATAATGAATCTGTGATGTGTGCATTAATGCTACTGTCATTTGAATGGATAAACGGCGCACCCAAAAGTAAAATATTCATGAAACGATTATTCTATAGGAGTTTCAGTCAATTTTTGATACATCATAAAACATTCGGCGAATTCCTGTCACAAAAAGTAGCAAATATGCAGACGGAAAAAACAAAACAAGACAAGTTGACGGATAAGTGTCAGAAATACTGTACAATATAGTTAAACGGCTATCGTTTACAGTTGACCGAGATGATGAGAAGAAAGATACTTCTATCAACGTAGATACGATTGAAAACCCATTCAATTTCGGTGGATATACGTTAAGTGGAAAATAATAACATTGAAACAAAAATGATGGAAAACGTAACCCATCTACCATCGTATCACAAGAAGACAGTATTATTTTCATAATAAAAGTAGTAAGGTCCAAAGGTAAAAACGTAAGCGAACAGAAGACCAGTCTTTTTGAAAGAATATCATGTAAGATGGTGGGGTCTTCGAATGAGAATACGACACTAATGATAATACTCTGTTTTTCAACTCGACACAAACTACAAATACTTGATTATTACAACACAAGTTACCATTAGGATGGTATGGAAAGGAATGCATATTTAATGTGATAACACCGACGATAGCCCATCTCCAGTGACTCAATGCCTTGTCATCAGTCAATGAATCAGCATCATCCTGAAATCTCTGATTAATAGCTATTTAGAAAACCGAAACCGTCTATAAATCAAATATTAGATCTAAGAATTCCAAGGAAAGATCTGTGTAAAGATTCAATCTTCCGATTTCAACACTCAAACTTGCATATTGATAGTTCACGAACGTACCTACCTGAACAACTGATACACTAACTGGTGGAGCCGAGATGAATAAAATTGGTACCTAACCAAAACACACAAAAATAAAGTGTAAGAGAGGAATTCAAACTGTTTCTCTAACTAACGACAGAATAGAATTGAAATGTTATGTCACCAATAATTCGAGAAGAGTATTGCAAGATTCAGATTCTTATGAAAATTATTGGAAGCTATGAGGAAGTATTTGAAAACTATCGAGGAAACCGTGCAACATATGACCCTGGCAGACATCTTAGTGTTATTGCGCATGGAAAATAAAATGTTTTCAAGTAGAATATCACGTCCAAAAATTATAATTATGTCAGAGACGCATTATTTTGTTGGGTGCCGAAATGGTAAAAGCTATGAATTATATTTCCCCGTCCTATCCGAATAGATCACCTTGTAGTAGTAGTACCTCTATGACTGAAATGCGCAAGTTGAAAAAAAGAATGATTCACGATACCCCATCTCACGATACCTCACTCGAATATCCGTCAATATACTTCTTGCGCTGAATGTGATGAGTTCGAAAGTGTAAATTGACTACATATAAGTGAATTCAGAAAAATTTCCGTACTATGGGAAAAAAATCGCGAAAGGTAACAATGCCCAGTGAAGACAACACAACGGAAACTCGAGGAAAAACTACGCCCCTACTCGTCCAGTAAGTAAGATTGTTTTTAATGTTTTTTGTCATGTTTTAGACAAACCAAGGTAATGAGTGACCATATAATTGAAAGTAGATGAGATTGACAATGATTTCTGATCATTGATCATCGGCACACTTCTTGAGTTGTGCCAGCTGAGTGTCTCGCGCCCAAAGAAAATTTCTCTTTGGTTGGCGCAGGTTCGTCGTCAGATTTGACATCGGAATTTTCCGCCACCAACAGTGAATCTTTCCGTAGTGATAACGCTGTCAATACTATACTGGGAGATGATCCGACTGGAGCAAATTCTTACGGGTGGTATACTTATCTGACACAAGGACTAGAGAACAACAACGAAGAACCTAAGGATACTCGAGGACAACCTTCGTTCTTACTCGTCGTAAGTTTCGGCGCGAGTGGCTAGTTTCTTCAGAGGCTTACTCATCTCTCATTTATCATTCCGATGACATTTCCAAAGACCGACGGCCTTCAAACCCTAGTTAGTAGTAATACTGCAAACCTTGGCCGCGATTGTTCAATCATTTTATCATATTTTTGTCACGTTTCAAAATGGTGACAGAGAAATGAGTGGAAATATAATTGAAAACAGCTGAGACTGATAATGATTTCTGATCATTGGTCATAGGTAGATCATTATACGGCTGACCTTCAATCATCATAAGCCGTTTTTTGTTTCGCACATTTCCTGAGTTGTGCACGCCGAGTGTCTCGCTCACGAAAACAATTTTTCTTTGGTGCAGGTTCGAGGCAATTGCACTACCTCAAATCCACCCAAACTGAATCCGGAAACCCAGACCAGCTTCGTTTATGTACCTACATCCACTGTGGTGCCATATTACCCTGAGTGCAACAATTTTGTCTGGCAACCATTCTACAGGAGAAACACTGAGGGATAAACCTCCAGCGATTCTGACGGCATCACTGAGTGCAAATACGATGAAACCATATAATTCATTCTCGTCTCATTGGTGCTGCCAGGTAAAATTTATAGTACTTGAAAATACATAGATCAGCTTAAAATCTGATATCTGATGCAGAAAATGATGATACAATGGAAAGATTGAAGAGTGGCATTTCCAAAATGCGATCCACTTTTTTTCTGATATGAGAAAATTTGGGACCCTTACCAAGTGTTGACCAAATTACAAAAATTGTGCCTATTGGAAAAACTCATTCGGAAAAATATATTAGAAACTTATGGTTATGCATGCTCTAGATTCTGTCTTGAGGGTACATGTCTCATTCAAAATCAGAATGAGTTGTATTTTTATTACCAATGACAAAAAAAAAATAGTTAACTGGTTGACGAGTGTCGGCCTTCAGAGGTCGAATCTTCCGCAGAAAATGTATTGATGAGGTCTTTCCTTTTGGCGTGTGAGTCCCAGCACGTTAGCCTGATGAGGAGTTGAACCCGGGTCTTCCACTTGATGTCCGTGATCAATCGCGGACACCATACGTTCAAATGTAAGCTGGTCCGAAAAATAAAATACTTTTGGTAAAATCTACGATGTTACAGTAATTACAAATGATACATTTGCGGATTACATGAGTTTGCTGTTTATTTGAGTTTTGAAACATTAAATTGTATCAGCATTCAAACATTGTCTGCATCAAATGCTCAGTTTATAGCGGGAAATTATATGAAGAATAATCTGTTCATTTAGACTACTTCATTAGTATGAAATCAGTCTGAATAATATTTTGATCGCCTTTCAATAATTCTTTGAACATCTACAAGGTGATCTATTCGGATAGGGCCAACCGAAGTATAATTGAGGATTAAACGACTTACCTGAAGGAAGTTCAATCCAAATTATACGAGGTTGGTCAAATCTGAATGGAGAGACACCCATCCCCCTTTAAAAAAAAATCCAATTTTTTTTTTTGTCATCCAGAACTAAAAAGGCAATATCATTGCAAGGTATATTGACGGATATTCGAGTGAGGTATCGTGCGATGAGGGCATCGAGAATCATTCTTACTTTCAACTTGCGCATTTCAGTCATAGAGTTACTACTACTACAAGGTGATCTACTCGGATGTGACCAACTTCGTATAATTTGAATTGAACTTCCTTCAGGTAAGTCGTTTAATCCTCAATAAAATTTGAATGTTTTCGAATGTATTAATCATAAACCCGCCAGGAGCTGATATAATCTAAGGTAATTGGGTTCATATTTTGATAACTAGGGAATTAACACATCACATCAATTCTAGACACTATCGTATATAGGTTGGAAAAATGGATAAATAATATCAAGTCAAAATCTTGTAGCCGCAGAATATCGTCTTGGAATAACCCCGACAGAAGTGTCAAAAATGAGCCAGGATGCTTCACAAACAAAAAGTAGTGTAGGTACTTTTCAATGTTACTTAAAAAAATATATAAACATGGAATTTCTGACACTGAATTTGGTCATGTCAATGATCAGGGATTGAGTAGCTTGAGATCTGCGGAAGAAACAAACTTTGACTTCCTTTACGCCTATGCAAGTGCTTCGGAGAATGTATCGCCCACCGATCATCATCGCTGTCGAAGGCAGCCTTCGTTCACCCCTGTAGTGTTAAGACGAAATTTCGAGAAAGGTCCATGCCCTTCCGAGTACGAAACATTCAAAAATTACTGACCCACATACATAGCAACGAAGACAACCGCGGAAGAGACAGAGAAAAAAACGTTACAAATGGTGTAAGAAAAGCAAGATAACTGAATGAGGCCCAGGCATTTCATGGTGAATACGAGGAGGATCAATAACGATGACATGGAGGATCTCGCTAAAATGTTGAAGGCCATGGAGTTGCAGCTAGAACAAAAAAAAAAGTGTGAAGAGCAACGACGTCGGAAAAAATGAGGTAGAAGAGCAATGACTTCGGTAAGGCAAAGGAGATGGAAAACAATGACTCCGAGAAGAGAAGGAGGCCTGAAGAACAACGTCGTAGGAGAGAGGGGGAAGCTGAAGAACAATGACGTTGGAAAAAAAATTAGCTAGAGAACGCAACTTAGAAAAGAGAAGGAGGCTGAAGAAAAGAAGATGGAGACATGCTCCTGAGAATATTCCACGAATCAAAGGAAACCAAAGTCAGCAGAAAAATGGAAAAAGAGCTTCAGAAACAAGGCAGGGAAACGAAAAGTGAAAGAAACGAAGAGAGCTTCAGGAACAAGCCAAGGTAGCAAATGAAAAACAGCTGGAGTGAGCGCAAGAAATAAGCCCATCTCTCCAAAGGGGGATCGAGGAAACGAAGGAAGATCTTCTACGCCGCCTCAAGGAAATCATCGTTCACCTCAAAGAACAGAAAGCGAATACACCTATAATACTGTGCCGCCGACAATGACTCATTCTTACCTACTCCCTGGAACATCTACAAGAGGCTGAATTTGAAATACTGCTTGAATATATATATATATATATATATATATATATATATATATATATATATATATATATATATATATATATATAATTCGATTGATTTTGTGAGGTTCCAACGTCATTGTTCTTCAGCTTCCCCCTCTCTCCTACGACGTTGTTCTTCAGGCCTCCTTCTCTTCTCGGAGTCATTGTTTTCCATCTCCTTTGCCTTACCGAAGTCATTGCTCTTCTACCTCATTTTTTTCCGACGTCGTTGCTCTTCACACTTTTTTTTTTGTTCTAGCTGCAACTCCATGGCCTTCAACATTTTAGCGAGATCCTCCATGTCATCGTTATTGCAACCTCACAAAATCAATCGAATTATATTATAGCCAGTCACTAATTCTTCTCCTCTATATATATATATATATATATATATATATATATATATATATATATATATATATATATATATATATATCAAGAATGTTACTTGGTACTAGGCAACCTCTTGTTAGCATAATTATATATGACGGCTATATATATAGAAGAATCCTTTTAATATTCGGGTGTGCAGTCAATAAGGAATTGGAACAAAGTGAACTCTTTATCCTGTTCAAGCTTTCGAGTCTTTATTGGCTCTTCATCTGGAACTCTACAATGAATTGAGAAAAATTTTAAGAATAGAAATTTTTTTAACATGTGCTTACTTACGAATGTGAGGTTGATAATCCTTTTTTAATAAAAACATGAAGGACAACATATCACAACACATCGACCTTGTTGCCAAGACACAATGAAAATGAAACAAGGTGACAGGAAACTGTAATCATTGGTCACTTGTCAACTTCATTCCCTTCTTATTCACATCATTTCCGTTAAAATTACAAATATGGTTTCCAATGCCTATTAGGAGAAACAACTTCTTCCATATTTTCAATTATTTTACGTGTTTGATTGCTCATATCTTTTAATTAGGTAAAGTTTTATATTATATTTGTACCATTAAGTCGATGTGTTGTGATATGTTGTCCTTCATGTTTTTATTAAAAAAGGATTATTAACCTCACATTCGTAAGTAAGCACATGTTAAAAAAATTTCTATTCTTAAAATTTTTCCCAATTCATTGTAGAGTTCCTGATGAAGAGCCAATAAAGACTCGAAAGCTTGAACAGAATAAAGAGTTCACTTTGTTCCAATTCCTTGTTGACTGCACACCCGAATATTAAAAGGATTCTTCTTTAACTTAGACAGTTGTCAAACCTTCTCACATTATATATATATATATATATATATTTATATATACACATGGATATATCTACATATTATGGACATAAAATGGATACCCATAATAGGATATTCTGTGCTTCTGTGCTACATGGGCAGTCTTAGCGTTCCAGTTTCGCAGTTCAGTTACATATAATATTGTTACGAATTCGACGATGAACAACAATTCTGCGAAATAATGAAACCCTTTAACTACTCCCATGACTTCCTCTACGCCTATGCTTCAAAGAATGCGACACCTGTAGACCCCACTTGCTGATCCGTCCAGAGGTATCACGAAGGTTCGAGAAACGTCGATGCCCGTTCTAGAACAAAACATTCCAGAACCATTGATCCATATAGCAGCACGAAGAGCAAACAAATAGGCGAAGCAGTGCCATAGTTACTTGACTGATTTATTGAGTTGCGTAATGGATGTTTCACTGATTCGTTGAGTTTGTCAAAATGAAGTAGTGTGATTCCGCCGTACCAATTGTCACCTATTTTCGAACCCAGAGTAAAAACGTAACAATATTATTCAATCTACCCAGCCTATGTGTCAAACACAAAATGTGTATGTTGCGAATATTGTTCCTTTCTAGAACTTCGACGCTACCAAGAAGAGATTTGCTTGTTGTTTGAAAAAATTCTGAAATGAATACCTAGGTGTCAAAATGACTGCACATCTTGAAAATGAGCTGAGTCATTATGGGTATCAATTGGTTCCATATATTAATATGATCTTCCTGCATTTCTGTAAACTTGGCCAAATGATTCTTTTTCAGCCAGCACCTGGTTTCGGAAAACTATTATATACAAATCGCCTCTGAAAATGAATGTGTCAAAACCCGGCTCTCTTCCTCCGTTTCCAAGTTAGGACCTTTCAAAGTTCGAAAGTAGAGCAAGTCCCGTCTCATTTTCTGAACTATATCACTATCGTTAACACCGATACGATTCGGAGGTGATATAGAAAAAATTAAAGAGCATCGCATACAACAAATACATTTGAGATATTCTTACAAGTGTTCTTCCTTTTTCATTTGAATTTATTACATATTCCTCAAATTTCATATCAAATCATCTCCATCTGCGACATGAATTTTTAAAATCGATGCGGCAATGGTCGAAGTATTCTTATTTGCTGCGAGGTATTGATCAGATGTGGTACAGATGATGAGTCTCTATTTATTGAACACGGACTCAGACTGTCAGTTATCCCCAATCGATTTCTCGAAACCGTCTTCTCTCTCATTTGAAGAGACCGATGGCGTCCACGTTTCATGGATGTTGAGACTGTAGGTAATGGCTCAAAGTTTTATCCAGACTAGCGTTCTGTCGAAGTTAATATCATGACATGCACTCTTCCAATGAGAGAGGAGACAGTTCCAAGGGATCAATTAGGGACGGTCTGGGTCCGATAAATGAAGACTCATCGTCTGAACCGCATCCAGTCAAAGTCTCGCTACAGAGATGGACCTCGACCATTCCTGCATCGCCTTCGAAAATGTCTGCCGCAGATGCATACAAAACGTCATGCCCAAAAAGCTGCAGATTACGGCTCAGAACACAGGATACAGCTGAAAAATCATATATCTGTACCTTAAGCAGTACAGTAGCGCTTTCTTTATTTTTCTCATAGCAGAGACGTTCAATTCTGAGAATCGAGTATGAAATTAGTGAAATCAGAAAGTACTATTTTGTCGAAATTCCCCAACGCCATGCTCAACAAGTAGTCCAGGAAAATTGTACTTTCACACAACAAAAATTGTTAACAGCACTTTGATGACGAGAAATGGTTCAGTGATCTATATTGAATGTGAAAAAAATTAATGCGTGTGCTGTGGGTTTGAAGTAAATATTTGAAGGGTGGGGGGGTAAAGGGGTAAAAATTATATTGTCGCTATTTCTGATGAAAGGTGTTTCCGTTCAATTCAATGCTTTTTGGTAAATTATTTTGATTTATTCAAAATTTTCACACTCACATATCAACAAAAATTATTCACGAAATTGGCAGTATCAAAATGTTTCAAGCGAGTGAAATTTTATGACGGTTGTTCAATTCTAGTTCGTCAAAGTTGACAGAAATCACAAGAACATTTGTCTGCACCTTAACAGTTCGTACATTATCTGTACATCTCAGACCATGTTCTCAGCACCCGCATTGATTACCCTCACAACTGGTTTTGCAGGCATAGGGAATTATTTTTGAAAAATCATCAGGTTTGACTGAATCTTCAGTGAGCCGAAGAATGAGTATTTCTGTATTATTCATGATCACTTCTTTCCAAACCCTCTTTTTCGCCGTTATACTTCATTTCCAACCCCCTTTGGAAGCTGAAAATATGCTCTATATATGATTGTTGCATAGCTGCTCCAACAATGGGTGCTAATTTTTCCAATTTGAAAGTGACTACTTCATACCGTTCAAATCTCAAATAATCTAGGGAGAATTTGTCATTAGTGCACTTCTGTATCTCTCTAGTACATTGGCTTTGGCCAAGGTGCATTTGACGATATTGGTGCACTTTTGTAAATTGATGAAATTAATTTTCAGCCATTTCGGATGATAACTCTGGGGTCTGCAGCGGTCATTAAAAGGTATTATATCGGATGTATTCATTAATGTTTGAGTCAGCGCCTTTTGCTGGGAAAACTGTTCGAAAGCACAAGATATTCTTATCCTACAGAAGAGAATACTTAGAACGATGCCATTCAAACCACGTAATTTCTCTTGTGGACCACCTTTTCTCGAGTTGAATGATTTGACCTTTCCTTGAATTAAGTTTTTTATTTGTGTGAAATTTGTTCTACACACTACACAGACAATAGTAAGCGAACCCACCTAAGAAGAGAAGCCAATATAAATTCAAGATGCCTCAGTACAGATTGTCCTAGGTTGAGAATAGTCCAATTGTCATGCCAATCAAGCTTTGAGCCGTTAAAATACCACACTGGAAGACATCACAGGTTACTCTTAGTGTGTCATCTATTCAAACACATCATCAGTTTTGGTTGCCACATAATCATGAAAGTACATAACAAACCTTCTTACATGTATTGTATTGTACCGAAGTGCAAAAATACTTTTGTTTTTTTGTATTCCAAGCGATGTCATCGTATGAAAACATTTGTCTGAGATATCGTGTCTACATTTGTAAAGACCATTCCAATGTCAGTGTGCTACGTTTATTTACAGCTCAGTATGAATTAGAAGGTTTGCATTAGCAATGTAGCAGTAGAAAATTTGGATTGAATGTAACCTGACCTATATCGATCCAAGATATATATGAAATCATTTCATATTTATCTGATATTTACGAGAAGAAAATGAATGTATCATACTTGAGTGAACCCCAATATTATTATATTATGTATACATTATTACGATGTAGATGATATGTAGGAATTTTGTGAAATTTCCATGAGAAGTACGTATAGGTTATGTTCCGGTATATAATAAACTGCTGTGTATATTCCTAAAACGAATCTATGTTACAGACTAAAATATATCATATAAAATAATAATTACCTTGCAGCTTCCACTCCTTATATCTCTGCTCAATTGAAATCGAGATTTGATGCAGAATATGCTATCATTTCGTGTCCTCTGACATGATATTTCTCTTCGACCAGTGGTGACACGTTTTGTGAGTTCGAATTTCCCTCCCTAATTCTTCACTATATAATATTTTATGAGTTTGATTTTTTATATATGCAGATTCACACGGAAGGAAAGCCCTGTAATGTTCAGAGAACACCGCGTGAATCAAGGGACAGGAGATACGAATTAACATTCACTTTGAATTTTTGAAGTTTGTAAGCCGCAGGAAAGATTTCTTTCGACAAGGAGTTCCAAAGCTCAGCTGTTTTATTGAAAAAAGATCCCTGAGCAAGAGAGGTTCGACAGGTCTCCAAATTCACAACAAAGGGGTGGGAATTCTGTACTCGTCGAGTAATCCGTGTACATATTGCCAAAGGTGGAACGATTGATAACAATTCAGAAGAGCACCGACCGTGAAAATATCTATAGAAGAGAGACAACTCTCCGACCCTTCTACGATGTTCGAATGAAGTGAGCGAGTCTGTGAGCGAAGAATCACCAACAAGACGGATTGCCTTTCTGTGAATAGAAATAATAATAACTAAACAACAATAATACCTTTTGACGATAATAAAGATCCGAAACAAAGAAATTGGGACGAATTTAAATTTTATTCATATTTCCTAAATCAAATGATTGAACTGCTTATAGCAATGCCGTTAAGCAAAATGATTATCCACTTCGAAAATGTAACATAGTTTCTATGATATTTGTTTCATAGAATCGAATGGTGTAATCAGTTTTTCAAAATTCTCGAAAATTCGTATATATTTTCGATATTCATTTACAAATTGCAGAGGCCATTTTTATGGTTTCTTCCATTTTTGAGTGTGTGACTATCATTTTTAATTTCATTATGAGGAACTTTAGACAAAGAAGAAGAGACTGAGCCCAGGATAAACGATTTACAATGATTATCTGAAGAAAAATATTATTGTCTTTGAAACTATTCGATTTGTTATTATGAAAAAAAAATGTGGTTATAAAAGACATGACATACTATATTTTTACGGTATCTTATCGAAATTATCGAAATATAATAAGATAGATAGATAGATAGACTTTATTGTATTTGGAGAATATAATATCTCATTACAAGAGGTTCAATATATGCAGTTGAATAGTATTTTTTCACAATTTCTTGATTCACAGCTAATTCATGAAAATAAGAGGAACAAAATACTGAAGAGGTACAAATTTATCAACACTTCATTCATTCAACGCAAAGAATCCCAGTTTCATAATATCAATAAGTGCATGAGTAAGAGTAGATAAAGCAGAAAAGTTTCCTGAGTCTAATAATGACACTAAGTCATTGAAAGAAATTAGATTGAAGAAAAAAATACAGTTTTTCATTCCTTTGTTCATAGGACATTCCAGAAGTAGGTGAGAAACAGACTCATTTTCATTCATATTGCAGATGGAACACATTTCTGTTGAATCTATAGAACGTACCTTGGTACGTGATTTTCAACCGATTCAGTGCACACAGGCGGAGTTGAGCTATTATTCTCAAAATATATATTGGAGCCAATCTGCGAAGATAGCTCCTACCTTTCGAAGAAATGGATAGTTGTTTATATATAAGTGGATACGAAGAGGTTGACAGTTTCTCTGAATTTTCACGAGTGAGTTTCTATCTATGTCAATTTAAGATTTTTTTGAGCAATACCTTTGAGTTGCTTTGTAGGTAGTGTTGTGATTTGTGGACTGTATTTTATTGTGCTTCCACTGCCTTTTAATAGATTTTAATACCAATTGGAAATAATCGTAACAGTAGTTATTTATTCTCTCTCAAAACTATACATCTCATTTCGTAACAACTTGATATCAAGAAAATGAAACAGATATAGGGATAATCAAATATGCATATATATATATATATAGGGTTATCTTCTTAACATGCCCCCCGCCTTCGAAGTACCCACTTTCAACATAATAACGAAACGTAAATAACATTAGTCTTCTAGAGGAAGCGGACATATTTTGGAAAATGGTCGTTTGATGGTGCCTCTGGAAGTTTTTATTATTGCCACTCTTGCGATTTGGTCTCGTCCCGGACAAATCTGGAGAACTCTTCCCAATCGCCAGTTCATAGGAGGTATGTTGTCTTCCTTCATCAACACAAGTGTTCCTTCTTTAAGTTGGCCTTAGCTATGTTTCAAACGTACACGTTGTTGAAGCTGTGACACATATTCCTTCTGCCATCTGATCCAGAAATGCTGCTGCATTTGTTGAATGAGTTGGAATCTGCATAATCTTCCAATAGGAATGCTTCTAAGGTCTGGATCTGCCAGTGCAACTACAGGTTTCCCGATGAGGAAATGGCCTGGAGTCAACGGTTCTAAATCGTTCGGATCATCGGACATCGGGTAAAGCGGTCGAGAATTCAAAACTGCTTCTACTTGTACGAGTAAAGTGTAAAACTCTTCAAAAGTGAGCAAATCACTTCCCAAAACCCTTTTCAAATGAAATTCACAACTTTTAACTCCTGCCTCCCAGATTCCACCGAAATGAGGAGAATTTGGAGGTATAAATTCCCAAAATATCTGTTCTTTCGAAAATGATTCAGCTAGTTCAGTTTCATTTTCTTTCAAAAAATCGCCCAAACCCGACAACTCAGAACTAGCCGCAACAAAGTTTGACCCATTGTCTGAAAAGATACGTGAGAGTTTACCTCTCCTAGACATGAATCGTCTCAATATTGAAATGAATGAATCTTTAGTCGAATTCGTAACCAACTCCAAATGTATGGCCTTGGTAGAAAAACATATAAATAAAGCGATATAACATTTAGATGTTTTCGAGCCACGTCCCTTCTTATCTTTTATATTATAGGGTCCAGCATAATCTACCCATGTGACTTCAAAAACAGAACCTGGCTGTAGCCTTTGTTTAGGTAAATTACCCATTATAGGCTGTATGGTTTTTGGATTTTGACGAAAACATACAATGCATTTCCTGTAAATCTTTTTAGCTAAATTTCGCCCCGCAAGTGGCCAAAATCTTTCTAATGAAAGTTGTGGACCTGCATGCAACAGTCTTTTATGTTCATTTTCAAATATCAATTCAGTCAGATAATGTTTCGGGTCTAATATGATCAGATGCTTGTTATCGAAAAAAAAATCGGAATACTCAAGTCTACCGCCTACGCGAATGATCAAATCGTCATCTAAAAATGGATTTAAGCTCAAAATTTTGCTATTCCGATCAACTTCTTTTTTGCGGTGAAGACAATTCATATCATTTTGGAAAGATTGGGATTGAGAGATTTTGAGCAATGTTTTGAAGGCATGGCCAATTTCTGCAATACTGAAGGATTCGAAGTTGCGATCAGACCTTTCAACTTGACAATTATTTCTGAACCTGAACATGAATGCAACAGTTCGTTTAAATTTTTCCAAGTCCGAAAATTTCTCAAATGGAAATTCTCGCACCTGAAATGATGAGAAAGTATTCGATATTCTCTTCATTTCTGGAAAAGAAACATTATCAAACTTAGTATTTGGCCATTCTGTATGACTATTTTTGAGCCATTCGGGTCCATACCACCATAATAGTGAATTTTGAACCTGATGGGGATTTATACCTCTCGACAACAAATCTGCTGGATTATCTTTGGTTGGTACGTGCTTCCATTGATATAATCCAGTTATTGATTGAATTCCAGCAACTCGTGTATTGACGAAAGTTTTCAATAGATTCGGTGGAGTTTTTAACCACCCAAGTACAATAGTGGAATCAGACCAGAATGTGCAATTATCAATGTTCAAAGTTATTGAAGATAAAATTGTATTTACCAGGCGAGGCAAAACTAGCGCTGCGCATAATTCCAAACGTGGAAGTGTGATTACCTTCAAAGTTGCAACCTTACTTTTGGCACATAGTAATCTAACAAAAACATCACCATTGGCATTTTTTGAACGTACATATACACACCCTCCGTAACCCACTTCGGAGGCATCTGAGAAGGCATGTTTTTGTTTGCTAATTGGTTTATTACAAACAATGTGACGTGGAATTAGCAAACTATTGAAAACTGGTAACTGATTTCGAAAATCAGTCCATTGAGTGCATAAATCGTAAGGCAAAGCTTCATTCCAATTAATTTTTTTTAGCCACAATCGCTGTAACCATATTTTTGCTTTTGTAATTGAACAACTCCGAAGACCCAAAGGATCGAAAATCTTGGATATTTCTGATAGTATCACACGTTTGGTAAAACATTTATTATTTGTACTGTTCAGTTCAATTTTAAACGTTTAATGATCTGTTTTACAATTCCAAATGAGCCCCAAAGTTTTTGCGTTTTCTTCTTCACCAAAATGTACAATATCATCAGATGAAATATTATTTATGGTAGGTTGCAGAAAAAATGGATGGTTGAAGTAAATTTTTCGTAGATGAAAACAACCTGAAAATATCCACTACTTCAGAACAAATTTTTGACATGTCTTCGGATGAATCACATCCAGTCAAAAAGTCATCGACATAAAAATCTTCCCTCATTATTTTTGCTACTCTTGGATTGGTTTGTTCATATTCATTTGCCAATTCCCTCAAACATCTCACCGCCAGAAAAGGTGCCGATGCTGTACCGTACGTTACCGTCTTCAATTGATACGTATTTAAAGAACCATTACAATTATTTCGCCAAAGAATTCGTTGTAGGGGATATTGAGGAGGATCTATATTCACTTGCCTGTACATTTTGGCAATATCTCCTGACACGGCGTACTTATGTTGTCGAAACCGAAGCAATATAGAAATCAAGTCCTGTTGAATTTTTGGACAACCATTTGAATATCATTCAAAGACAAACCAGTAGTAGTTTTGGCAGATGCATCGAACACCACCCTTAGTTTTGTAGTCAAACTGTCCTCCCGAATAACACAATGATGGGACATATAATAGGTTTTCATACTTGAAAAATCATCATTATCAACCTCAATCATATGACCCATTTTCTCGTATTCGTCCATGAAACTCACATACTGTGTTTTAAGATTTTCCTTAGTCTGAAATTTTCGTTCGAGTGAGTAAAAACGCCATTTGGCTTGCTCATATGAATCACCCAGTACATCTGGAGATATTTTGAATGGCATTCGTACAACAAATCTGCCATCCACATCGCGAACGGTACTATTTTTGAAAGAATGTTCACATTCCAATTCCCCATCTGATAATAATTTGACTTGGTAATTATAACCCTCTTCAATATCCCAAAATCTAGTTAATTGATTTTCTAACTCAATGTTATGTACCAAAGTACAATGTGCTTTACTAAAATGACATGCAGTTGCCATGGGACCAGAAACAACCCAACCAAATAGCGTTTCTTGCAAAATCGGTTAATTTCTGCCTTATTTTATTTGCTCAGTACAGATCAGAATCCGAAATAAATCAGCGCCAATTAGCATTTGAATTGGCCCTGGTGTATTGAATGTTGGGTCGGCTAACTGAATGTTGACAGGAATTGACAAATTTGAACAATTTATTGTAATGTTTGGTAGATTTTCAGTTATTCGTGGGAGTACGAAACAAGAAATGCTTGTACTGAAATCGGATTGTAATAGTATATTATGCAACGATCGTGTAATGATGGTTATTAATATATGAGCATAAACCGGGATACGAAACGAGCCGAAGGTGAGTGTGCGAGTATGCGAGTGTATTAATAACCATTACATGCGAGTTGCATACGCTATTTTATCTACACCCGATAAATAGTGAAGAACTACAAATATTATATTTATATTTGTATAGCACACAATGATACTAATTCAACGGATTTCATTGAAAAATTCCACAGAATTGTAATTAATAGTATTACTTCGAGAAATAGAACGATGAGATATGAAAAGAAGATCAAAAATCAAAGAAAAAAAAGATTACTCGAGACCGGAATCGAACCAATGTCTCCTCCAGCTAGAATAATCAATGTCAGCGCCACACACGGTTCGGCTACGGAGAGCCCACAAAATTTGATGAAAAAATAACTGATAAATCATGCATTTGTCAAATGAAAAATTTCATCATTCTAACTGTATTTCTGTCGGTGAAGGTGTCGAAGGTGATTCTTCCATATCGCTGGTATCAGACATTTTGTTATGATTATCGAAGTTTGGCTATATTCTTCAAAAGTTCAATAACTATACCGATTTTGACTTGACAAATGTCAAATGCAGAGCATGCACATCATGCTTGATTGAAAAATAATGGGTTTCTATTGGTTGAAAATCTGTATCGTAATGAAAAATCTGTATCGTAATGAAAAATCTGTATCGTAATGGATTTCATTATAAAACGGTTTGTGGGCATATAAGTGTATTATTAGAGTACGGGTGTAGATAAAGATTGTAATGTAACATCACATTTATATTTTATTTGTGATAAAAATCCATTCAAACCCGATACACTCATATTCAATTTGATTTTCTGTAAACCTAAACGATCACAAAGGTCATCTGTAATGAAACTTGACTGAGAACCGGAATCTAAGAGAACACGAACTCTCTGACAAGTTTCAGAACTACCCTTCAGCGGCGTGCCCAAGATTTTTTTCTGGATGGGGGGGTTCATTTCAATCAATAACTCAATAGTGTAATAGAAAAAAACATTTTATTTTGAAAACACCCAGATTACAGGCTCACAGCTGCTAGCAACATAAAAATAAACTGAACGATAAATATAAAACAAAAAATGTCTTTAGTAACAACAAAAAAATCCATATAGAAATATCATACTAATTAAACAAAAACGAGCACAAACAATAATATTGAGTAAAACATTATAGACAAAAATCTAATTTTCGCTTCTTTGATTTGCTTAAAAAATCTATGACCTCTTCAACACTTATGGCAATTTCCCGATGAATATTCAGAAGAGCAAGTCCATTGAGCCTTTGTTCTTTCATAGTATTCCTGAGGTAGGTTTTGAGCCGCCTCATAGTGGAAAATGTCCTCTCATTTGAAGAGGTTGTCACTGGTATAGTGACGAAGATTTTCAAAAGGGTGTAGTGATTGGGGAATAACTCACGATTTCTTTGTTTGAGGAAAATCAGTGCATCCATAATATTTTTTGGTTTATTATCAATATCTTTCAAAATGCTGTACCATAGTATGACTTCTCCCAGAACAATATCAAAACTTTGAACTTCTAAAAAGTGTTCGTAGGCGCTATACAACTTATTCAATTTACCGATGTCTACTTTTATTTCATCTTTTGATTCTTTTGGGAGTAGTACATCAAAACTAGTTAAAATATCCTCATGTTTCAAAAATCGATCATCTAGATGTGAAATAAATGCGTCTAAAAATGGAATAAAAATTTCTCGCCTATAATACTCTTCGGGAGTTGTAAATGGCATATTTTCTCTATGTGTCTGCCTGGATGTAGTGCGAGGCACTGTTATTTCCACATTATGATTTTCGCATAATGAATTTTCATTATAAAAGATTTGTTTGAATTCATCTTCCGCATTTTGTCGGATGTTGCTCAACGTAGAGCGGACACTCTTTGCTAGAGAAATTGCATTGCCCAAGTCTATATTTATTGTTTGTAGAATTCTACATAGAGGAAGAGTAATAGAAAATACTTTCGCAAGAACATGCAGCGTAATTTGAAATTCTTCTGTGAGAATAGATTTAATTAAAGTAAAGGCATCAGTAGAGGCATCTTTATCAGTCCAGTCTTGTATTTCTCCTAAAGAACTGATGGTTATGTTCTGCAATTCTACAAAAGTCAATATGGAATCATGCCGTTCAATCCACCGAGTGTTACAGAGTTGTTTTAATTTCTGTTTTTTCGTATCTGTACTAGATTTTTCGATTTCCGTTGTAAAGACATTCTGTCTTTTAGGAGTTCTGAAGAAATTACATACTTTCGCCAAAGTTCCCATGCAGTTTCGTACTTGAGAAACATTGCAAGCATCTGATACTGCTAAATTCAAAGAATGTGCAGCACAATGAACATACACTGCTGATTTGCACTGTGCACGAATGTACGCTTGAACACCATGCAATTCTCCGCTCATAGCAGAGGCACCATCATAACCTTGTCCAACCATGAAGTTGCAATCAATTTCAAGGTCTTTCAAGGCAGTTATAAGAACTTTACTCAAGTTCTCACCGGTCATACTCGTTACCGGAATAAACTTGACAAAGTGTTCCTCAATTTTCATAGTATCCTCATTGAGAAACCGCAAACATAGAGAAAATTGTTCGGTACCTGAAATGTCGGTCGCTTCGTCGGCTAAAACTGAAAAATACTTGGTTTGGTCAAGTTTTTTAACAATTTTTTTGGTTATAAGGGCACCACAAGCATTAATGATTTCATTCTGTGTTTTTGCACTCAAATATGTAGCCGTTTTTGACATGGTCTCTAAATGATTTTTGAGCACTTCATCTCCAGATCTAACTTTGGATCTCAAAATCGCTCTGAAGTTCCCGTCATTTTCTATAGGATCATCGGCAGATTCAATCGGTCCGGAATCTCGATGTCCTCTTAGAGAAAGGCATTGACGCCCGCAAAGAATTATAGTGTCTATTATGGGCACAAGTTTCTTCCTGTTTTCTTCTATTTTTTTTTGTGTAGCTAAATCAATTTGAAGGCTGATGGGTTTTTGTCTTTTTTCTTCTATTAGGCTTATATTCCCTGCTTTCATGACGCTGAATTTATAGTACTCACTTGCCTCATGCTGTTTGAAAACTTCAACAGCGTGTTTCCAGTTGTTGAACATTTTTTTCACTAGCTTTCCAAGAATTTGATGTAAAAAGAAATGAATAGAAATATTGTGCCTGTCATAAGGAATCAATGAGCTGTGAGAGATTGTTCTAACATAAATCAAAAAGTTTGCTCTAAAGTCAAAAAAGAAAGTTTGTAAGTGATTTACTATTTTTTGTCGAATAAACTTCAATGTATAGTGTGTGAACCCTACCAGTTAGATTATACTGTCATTTTTTTATACGAACGTTAACTATATATTGCAGCAGTCGATTTTTTTTTCATTCTCATTACAAAATATTATCATTAGTAACATAACCTAGCTATAAGAATATAAAATTATCATGAAAGAACTTACTGCCATTGTTTCTCTCTTGTTTCATGCAATCGAGACACCACCACACCCCAAGGAACTACGAGCAGTCACAACTCCATCAACCTGTTGCGGTTTTCCAATCCGAAGTACATCCAGCAGACTACCAGAGAGTGCTTGAGGACCTACGGAAACATGAAGTTCAATCATCATGGCTCAAAGGAATGGACTTTAGGAATATTGCAGTCACTGTTACTAGTGCAATATTCAACCAGGAACACATACTTACGTTGTTGCATTAGCAGTTTCCATAAACGGTTCATGTGTGGGCAAGTGGGCAGACAATATACGAGGTTAATTGAGTACGAGGACAATCCAATTCTCAGGAAGCCTACCGAGGAAATATTTCACGAAAATTTATGGAAAAACACTATTTTCATAAATGCAGCAAAACTTACCAGTTCACAAATGATGATAACTGAAATATCCCAAAGAACTGGAAGGAGTGAATTCCTATAATCCAGGGCCTCCAACAACTCGATTACACTATTACACCATAAACACAAATATATAAAACTGTAAAACCAAATAAATTTCAATGAAGGAAAAATGCCGCTAAATATTCACCTACTCATCAAATTCAAAATTACTCGATGAGAGATGTATGTCATATGTCATTTTTCGCTATTCTCTATAATCCGAATTGAGAATAGACATGGAACAGAATGACAGATTCATCCCACAGAAACCATAATAACATGTTCTGTGTGTGAATTCGAGGAAACGCAAAGCAACACTTAAATATAGTCCATTCTACTACTATGTTGCCGATGTTACCATCCAGTTGAGTCGGGGTAGCTGAGCAGCCGTCAACCAGAGCAAGATGCGAACTTCGAACCAATACATGGAGTGCTGTGCGGAGCGATTGGTGGGAGTGACTCGAAGACAAAGTTCAATGCCGGACTATGACAATATTAGTGTGGGAACTCGTAGTTGCAAAATGAATTGGACAATATAGTTTTTCTTAATTTTATGGAGCACGTAATTAGTAATTAATGTTCATTGTTACATTTCATACCATTTGTTGTTCTTATCCGGAAATATTATTTTTACTAAGTATTAAGTTTCATTTGAATATTCATTTCAATTTCGATCTTTTCGTTATTTTTTTAATGTTACTTGCTAGGAAGCTGGGGGCCAGCTTCATCGTGGAGGGGAGATGTGTCAAATATGGAGAACCGTCAATAAATAATTCAAAATCCAATCAAGCAAATACATGAATTGAAAGATGTTTCAACCTCAACTTCGATATTTTAGAACAAAAATATCCAGTATTCACAATTCCATCTTCAATAATTCAGGTTCATAGACATCAAATTGATACGATTACAGGATATGGGAATATCAAACAATCTCGAAATTCGCAAACTTGCACGGATGCGCGCTAGGCATTTCACCTTAGTACCGTGACCGGAGCAAACTTGCAACCTCAGCATATGAATCTCTATAAATATTGAGGGAGGTCAAGATTCGGTATACATTATTCAGAAATTCGTCAGTATTCATTGATCACTCTTCATAAACGGTCTCCAAAGCATTTTTCCGGAATGCAGCACATCTACTTATCGACGATCCTGCTAGGAAGCTGTATAATGTAAGTTTTAGTGTCTCTTTATATTTTTTCAACTATTTGATGTTCAAAGTATTTTTTCTCCTTTTTTTTATAATAAACATTCAATTAAGTTTTCAAATGAGTCCTTTCCATATTTTGGATGAATGAAGGTTGGGTGAAAGAGCGAAAAATCCTCCCAAAGCAAGCCAAGCGAGTACTGAGTTGTGACAATACGAATGGTGGTGACTGCAAAAAAGTCACTAGTGAGGCGGGCAAGGACTTTCTCAGAGAAGAAACAGTTCCGCGAGAAACCCTCTCGCTTATTCCAATTGCCTCCGCGTGTTGTGGATAATCCGCCGGCCGCTGATCGGGTGGAATCCATCTGGAAAGGTATCTACGAGCATCCGCAACCACTCAACCGAGACACTCCAGCCCTGACGCAGTTTCAAGCTTTCTGTAGAAGGCTTCAACAGCCTGAGCCCGAAATACTGCGTCAACCGATAACCCGGATGAAGTTCGGAGAGCTCTTGAGGGTTCGAAGAACTTTGCTGCTCCCGGCCCTGATGGCCTCAATCTCTATTGGTGGAAAAAGTTATCGAGCACCCACCACCATTTGGCCAGGATATTCAGTTCTTGGCTAAATGGAGAGCAGCTGATTCCGAAATGGTTTGTCGAGGGGCGAACCGTGCTAATCCCGAAGAACGGAGATTTGTCGGATCCTATGAATTACAGACCGATAGCATGCTTGAATACGTGTTACAAGATGTTTAAACGCATCTTGTATATGAGTACTCTCCAAACAGTTGACCCGGTGTTCGAACGGATATATGAGCAAAAAGGGTCAAAGAGAGGTTCCGCGGGCTGTAAGGAGAACTTGCTGATCGATAGATATATCACGCAGGAATCCTTGCAGTATCAGCGGAATCTTTCTTTGGTCTGGATCTACTATTGCAAGGCATTCGATACAACATCACATGAGTTGTTGTTGTACTTACTCGAGTGCCTTGCGGTACACGATCAAATAGTGAGATGCATCGAACAACTGATGCCGCTCTGGAGGACCCGCTTCACCATATCATAAGGTGAAAGCAGGGTCCAAACAGAGTCGGTCATCATAAGAAGAGGTGTTTTTCAGGAAGATTCCCTCAGCCCCCTTCTCTTCTGCATCTCACTAATGCCATTGTCCGTTGCGCTCAGGAAAACGCGAGGAGATAACTTCGGCACCCCTGGAAACCGGAGGCATAAGGTCACCCATCTTTTTTATATGGATGACCTCAAGCTCCATGCCTCTGGAGGAAGGGACCTACAGCAATCCCTCAGGGTGGTGCTCGAGTTCACGCATGCTGTCTGTATGGAATTCGGAAATAACAAATGTGCACTGGTTCATCTCAAAAGAGGACGATGCGAGGATTTCGCTGAGGATGCCCAACTCGTAGACGGAAGCATTCTACATCATTTGAATGCCGGAGAGACATACACCTTTTTGGGTGTAGAACACTCAAGAGGTAGACTCGGTGAAAAATGCTTCCCGTGGCAAGTATAGGCAGAAACTACGACAGATCTGGTCCTCAGAGCTGTCGGGCAAAAACAAAGTTTCTGCCACCAACATGCTTGCCATTCCGATTCTACTCTACTCCTTCGGAGTAGTCAAATGGACTCAGGAAGAGTTGCGGCAACTTGACGTGAAGACTCGCAAAATGATGCATATGCACAGAAGCATGCATCCCAAATCGTCCGTTTCACGGTTATATCTCCTTCGACAACAAGGGGGCCGTTGACTTTTGAGTTTGGAGTGTCTTCAAAACAGAATGGTACTGGATGGAGCCTGTAGAGTCATCAGGAGTTCGGATTCCCTACACCGCATGGTCCGAGATCACGAACATGCAGGAATCGGAGCCTTTTTATTCAAGGCAGCAAGGCGCGCTACTGATGAACTTGGTATAGTCTTCGACACCGAGCGGGTAGACCAACTCTCTGTCACCGAGTTGGAGCCCGCACGGAAAAAAGCTCGCATCAAGGCTGCAGAGAATGCTAAAATGCTGCAGCTGCATACAGACAAGCCCATGCATGGAGTCTTCTTTGAGAATATCGAGGACCATGGCTTGTCTGTTAAGCTAACATTTGCCTTCCTCAGGTCAGGTGAGCTGAAGTCGGAGATTGAAGGGTTCATCATGGCGTGCCAAGACGGTGTCTTCCGAGACTTTAATACATTTTCTGTCATCTTTTGCAGTTTATGCGGTCTCAGTCTATATCCATTGCCATAACGCGGCCTTACGAGTGCTGTACAATTTTTTTCGGCAATCGTATGAAATAGACAAGACAGCGGTACTGCCTTACGCTCCAGGGGATATTGAGTCCGTTGTGGAGGATGAAAGGTGTCGAATTTTTTGGAACTTTTCATTTCCCACCATCAGGCAAATACAGGCCAATAAGTGGGCCACAAGTGTTCCCTGTGATTTTTGATTGGTGGAATTCATATCCTACCTTATGTGGATATGAATTCATAACTATCCAGTTGACTGAAATCGCCTACTTATCCGTTTAGTGAACTATGAAGAAACGAGCATATTTACGGGTGGGAGTAGAAAAAAAAACTCTTTTCTACAACCACACACCAAAACACGATAACATGATAATTTTGAAAGATTCTTGTTCCATGATATTTCAAATGATATCAAACTGAAATGGAAAGCAACAGTTCTGAAATCGAAAATACTCCGCCAGAACTAAGAGAACAGGTGTATTTAATGTCATTGAATTTACTACCTTCAACTTCAAGAGGAAAATATGGAACTGCATACGAACAGTTCAAGGATTGAAAGAAAAGATACAAAATAGAAAGTGTTTCTGAAAATATAATTTTCACATATTTTGAAGAACTATCCAAACCAAGAAAAGCCTCCACTGTATGGTCAATATATTCAATGTTTGCTTTTCTCGGGCACCATGAAGTTGAGAATGAGTCGCTGACATTCAATTCCGTTTTATACTATAGTATTATTATTGAAAAGTGTATTGTAGAAAATGTATGGTATGTAACACGAGCAGAAATGCATTTTTCACTTGTTGGAACTGTAGCACTTGCTTGCTCTCGTGCCACAATATTTTCGAACTCGTGAGAAATTAGCACTTGTTGCACACTATACTATATTCGCACTAGTGCGGAAAAGTATATCTGTTAAGTTTTTGGGAAGTACGCTGACATTTGAATATTCAAAATATATATTTGTATGGTTGTAGTTCACAGAATGACTGAAAAATGAAGAAATTTTCTATAATTCTATTATAATTTTTAATAAAAAAGAAAGTATGATACAATAATTTTTTAATGACCCTGGAATAAGCCTCATAAAATGAATGTCAAATAATGATAAAAATCTGACATGTTTCATTTGTCACCTTGAATAACCGTACCAATAAAAAAATAAATCTGTCAATCAGAAAATTACCTTGCCAAAACCAATTTCATGACTTCTTCCAGCCAAGTTGCTGACAAAGCAGTGGAAAACCGAAATCTGACTTCATTGGCGGACAATTTAGAATTTTTGCAGAATGCAATGAATTGCACGTTCAATTTTATTATTAATAATGAATAATTTTCTGATATGTGTTTCATAATAAATGAGTGATAGTATCACTCCCGCACTTGTTAGGTAAACTACTATTTTGTAAATCACCTGAAATTTTGAAAGAAATGAAGCGTTGTGCAAGTCTTCTGTCAATAATGGCAGCCTGAAATTCGATGAAAACTGTTATTTGAACACATATACATACTTCAGTTTTATGTAACACATGATCGAAGAACTCGCCTTGATATTCTAGAACGTTCTGGAAGTCTCCTTCCCATTGTTTTTCTATCAGAACTGATTCATTCTTCTGTTCTTCTAGAATTTACTGGATTGCTTCTTCTTGTTCTGATATTTCACGTTCTAGTTCTTTCCTTTGTTCTTCGATAATTTTCTGGATTTCCTCATTTCGTTTTTTCTTTTGAACTTCTCATTCTTTCTTTCCAGCTTCTCGCTCTTTTCTCTGTTCTTCGAGAATTTTCTGGAGTCCTTCTTCTCGTTCTTTCTCTTCATTTACGAGCATTCCCTGGAGTCCTTCTTCTCGTTCTTTCTTTTCATTTTCTCGTTCTGATTCTCGATCTCTCTTTTCATTTTCTCGTTCTAATTCTCGTTCTTTCTTTTCATTTTCCAGAATTTTCTGGAGCGCTTCTTCTCGTTCTTGCTTTTCCCCCTGCCGTCGTCTTTCCAAATCCGCAAATTGGTTTTGGATAAATTTCATCATGTCCTCCATCATAAGATGTACTTTAAGTATTGTCCATGAATTGTTTTTATTTATCAGCAAAATTTCACTTCCGATACAACTGTTACGATATTTCCTTGGGTCCCGTTTATTGAAACTCCAAACAACACTAAACTACTTTTATTACAACTTTTCATTACAACACAATACAATCACTCAAACTAGTCAGATGAACTATCCA
>JAVJAQ010005467.1:0-156446 GCA_032362365.1 Zygogramma bicolorata
TAGGGGGGGATGTTTTCGAATCCACCACACTTAGGCCAGGTCCATCGTACTTTCTTTTTTCGGTTTGGTTGAAAAAAAAAAAAAAAGGAGACAAAAAGAAAACTATTAACTATCACGACTACTTACCTATAAGTAGAGTTTGTGTTCACTTTAGAAATGGTTACTCACCATGAAAATTATGTTGGCAAATTAGTAATAACAAAACCATTTGAACACACACACTCACAAATATCTTCGATTATAAATAAGAATAGTATTGTGTAATCAGCTATAGGTACACCAATTCTGAATCTGTTATTAGCTTCTTCTGGCAAATATTTCCACAGATTCGATTTTTGGTTGAGTTGTGTCACAATGTGACAATGGAATGCCTTATTCATCACTACTAAGATGGCTATATACTGGTGCTTTCAGTTTTGCGATATTGTTTCAGATAAACCTGTAGACAGAGTGTAGTTTTTCAAAAATATGCCTCAAGGGTGCGCTTGTGGTTGAAATTCCTAAAAATTTTCGAGATCACTCGATCCATGGTACACGTTGTTAATACAGATCACTTTTGGTTAGAACAGAGAATAGAACGTGAGATCAATCTGACGTTTGATGATAACCATCTTCAATGACCTACCCCCAAGAATAATCTCACTTTCTAGTATATTCAATAACCATTCAAAATGTTGGAATTGATCATAAAAAAAAACACAAGAGAAATTTGCTGGCAACAACATTCTAGAGTGTGCACGCCTTCTGAATATTCTATAAATGCAGTGAAATTTGTTTCAGATATTTTCAGTTCAACCCAGATGATTATAAAAAATAATAATGATTTCACTCACCAGAAAAAATGGCATTTTCTCACTTCATATGTCCATAATATTTTATCACAATTCTTACACCTATTCGCTCACACGCATTAACGTGAATAATATTCGGCTGAATTGTGATACTAATTCTGAATTGAGATCACAACGTTATATTGCTCAAATGAAAATATCAACAATCAACTTATTTTTTCAGCATATAGACCAGAATTCGCAACAAGATAGCCACTTGGCAACACAGGACGTGCACATGACTGTCATCTCAACTGCGAGACTGACGATACCTGGCAAATTTTTTCAGTTATCACTACGGTCTACGTCATCAAGTCTTAATCAAGTAGGCCAGATCAGTCGTCTGATTTGCTTACAATCTTTTATGTGGAGTGAAAACACCAATATATAGCACCTTAATCAATACTAAGTTCTAACAACTGTTGATTTTGACAGAACCTACTCTGTACTGAATCTTCCTAGACCTACTTCCTTTGTAGAAGAGGTATCCAACATTCATCTTTTTTCGAAGAACAAGTGGTAATCTGATCATTTCCTTACAACAAAATACTTTACAAACAATAAAGTTATCCTTCTTCCAATAGCATAATCGTTTATATGAGCTAATTTTTTTATTTGATGCGTTTCATCGAGGAAAATACAGCTTCGAGAATCATAAGAGAAAGAGAGAAAGAGAGCATTCTATAATGACGAAATGAGCAAAATCACTTCAGACTCTTCATAACCATTCATCATATATTGAAGAACATTAAACACTTTACGAGTCTGTATATGGCAAAACATTCAATTTAAATTCCCAGTGAGAGAAGTGTTACTTCTGTTAATTGAATTCTAATGACAACCATAATGAGCTATTGTTCTTCGAGTGCAGTAGTACTTCAGTTTTATTCGAAAATTCTCATTCAAATGTATGCCTTTGGACGCTATATGCAAAATATTCTTGGGGTTACTGTCCCAGTGTAACCTTCCATCATCATTATGGAATAAAACTGATTGTAGGAAAATATCATATGAAACAATCCTTCCACACTAGAATTGATACCTGAAACGGAGCGTCAAATATATTCATGAAAAATAGACATTTTTTCTCAAGTATTGTCACTAAGAATTGAGTTTGTTAGACCATATGCGCACCCAAACCAAGACTGGAATTGAGAGCTTCAGAATCAGACTAGTCATCTGATTGCATTTTTATCTTTCAGGTTCATAAATTTTATACAAGAGTGTTGTGAGTGATTACTGTCAGATTCAAATACTCTTTAGTATATGTTCCTGAGCTCACCCAGATTTTTGCCCTTGTTTGGTTTTTCCAACACATATCTCTGATTTGTTCTTGCAAATTTCCAAATTCCAGAAGGGTCCAGGACTGTACTTTTCATACAGATAACGCTGTGACGATAGCAAAATTCAGATGACTGTATCAAAAGCTATTCAAGAAACTATATTTTTTGTGAGCGTGTTTCGAAGTGAAAATGCAATAATGACTTTTCAAATTTCGAATAATTATTCATATGAATAGATACGAGTTTCAATTCTTCTAACATTATTGATTTCACACATGCCGAAATTCTTCTACACTAACCATCCAAACGAGAAAATGGTCCAATCTATCACCAACTGAAATGTTGACGATTGTGCTTATTTTTTCCGAGAGCTCCAGTTCCTGCAAGTTCATCTCAACTGCAGACAGAAACCCGATGTTCATTCATAAATTTTGTTCTCTGTTCTCTACTTGTAGTTTCATGTATCTCGAGCTAAGCCAATCAAACTTTACTAATTAACTGTGTAATCAAATGAGAGTGTAATCAGGCAGAAGTGAACATGAAAATTCTAGTTTTGCATTAATGGTAATAATAGTTTGGCCGTCAGAAACAGAAGTTTTCTGAATATAGTTTCAACAGTAAATTCATGTTCTGCAGAAGTTATTATTATATTATTCAGTATGCATCGCTGGCTGAAGTGTGAACTGCAATCGTGTTAACTTTTTAATTGGTTCCTAGGTTGAACTAGATGGGTTAACCTGAGTAATACTAGAAAAGATATAGAGAATGTTTACGTTACCGTTGTTTTGTTATCTTTCGTTAACGAAATAATGATTATTCAGAACGGACATGTATCAATCTTTTATTTTTTAGAAGTGGTCATTAGTAAGACCAACTACACAACTAGATTCAAAACTTTATTTTTCATAGGAATAGGCCATGAAATGTATCAAAAACAGTATTGAATCGATATGAAATCGTATCAACGATGTAGCCCAGAAGATTTTCAATATGAAAGTTTTGTTTTCAATTGATTGAGGTACATGATGTACCGCGCCTATATTATTTGGTTTCATTTTTATTTTAATTATCCCTTTTTGATTCTTTGATACGTTCATGTTACTGGCTAAAATTGTAAACACTCAGTTTATAACTATTTTTCGGTCTTCCTCCGTGTGTCGAGTGTAAACTATCACAATAACGCCTGGGTGTGATGATTATTCAAGGAAGTAGAGGGCTGTCAAGTGTTGTTGAGCGGTGGATGACTAAGGCTGGATTCAGACAGATCCGAAACCCGATCGTACAACGATCAGATAGCTTTTTGATTGGTCTAAATTTAAATTTAGACCAATCAGAAAGCTATCTGATCGTCGTACGATCAGATTTCGGATCTGTCTGAATCCAGCTTTGAACGAAGCGGCAAGTAAGAATGTTTTAGGAAAAGTAATTTGAAAGTGCGGAATAAGCCAAAGCTGCGCAACTCCGAAGAGCAAGGGAGGATCCAAAAATTTTCATTATTTGTTTCCTGTCATCGATAATTTCGCCGTCATTTCAAACTTTGTTCAAACAGCACTCATGGGAACTCAATTGGCATAACTTCATCTTTGCGATAGTGCCGATGACTTCATTATCGCCTGTGATGAACTGAACTTTCGTTGGAAAACTGCAGTGATAACTTTTCCATTCAAGTTTAATTTCATTCATATGTGTTTTGAGTTTGTTCTATACTCAATTATTGTTGTCTACGGATGCTGAACAACAAATAGTTATTTCATGGTAAGAGTTGCAATAATTCAACCACAAGAGTACAGTACGACTGCATTCACAAGAGTATAATGAGGAGGAATTCGAATTTTAAAGTTTGTTAGACTCAGGAAGAAGGCGAGGAGTTTCAAAGTTAAGCTGTTCTATTGAAAAAATACCCTTGAGCAAGAAACAGGTTCTCATGCTCACGACAAAGGTACTCTACTCGTCAATAGAAGTGAAACACTAGCAAATTGGTACACCATCATCATATATTTTCAATGGTATCAAAATATATTATAGTCCAGAGAATTGAATTCCATCCGATATGGAACTGAAACTACTGCAAAACAAGTAGTCTAGTTATCCATATTGTTCAGGCTGAATAGTAACTGGTTATGGATTTTCAGTGCAAAGAATATGTTGAATAGTAGATTTATTAAATATTGAAAATACATGATCGGCTCACCAAATATTCTCCCTATATCCTTGAATACAAGCCCTGGAGTTGGATTTAAAAAATGTATCATCAACTTCAGAAAAAGCGATCTACAGATTTGATGTTCAACAGTGTTCTGGATTCAGATTTTTTTATTGAAAAAAAGGTTCGAAAGTCGCGAGTTACAGAACACATCCTTCCCAGAATATCGCCCTGAAAACTAAAGCAGTTGAATACTCTATGGAAAATTTTGGTGAACTGAATCAGTATCAGTTGATACTCCAGTATCATTTTTTTTCTCCTGAAGATGCTAACCCTGTTCTGGAAACGCGCGTCGAGCGCAAAAATATCAGTTTGGTGTTAGGGTAACTGATCTCTAAGAAAATTTTGTTCACTTCTGGTGAGAGTGTCAGGGTAAGTGACGTGTTATGTCAAACAGAAATAAAATTATCTGCACACGTAAGAAAATCCCATCATAATTCACTGTTATCCCAACGAAAGAATATATCCGATGAATACCTGGGTTGTCATGGTAACGCGAGAAGACATGCATTTTATCGCTTGAAAAGTGTTGTTATGAAATTTTCGAAAGTATTGCTTTTAATATGTTTCTGTTTATACTGAAGAGTTGATCCGAAAATGAAATAGTTGGATATGGATGGAAATAGAATGTTCAATGTCAATTATATTTCAATTGTATATTCGTCTACTTATGTTGCTAATCAATATATAGCAAATACACTAAAGTTTCCATTTCCAAGGATCTAGAAGAGTGTTACATTCGAAAATATTTGGCAGAATATATAGTCCTGCCAAATGGAGCCAGTATTTGGCTTCATGGAACCTTTTAGGATGGTTATTTCAAAGGAAATTTTATTCTGGTAATTTATGCGGATATTATCTGAATGTTCTAAACAGAAACTAAGAAAGAACAAATAATAGAAAGAGAGAAAAAATATGTTTGGAAACATCTTCATTTTCGATCACGGAACTAACAGAGACCTTGAGATTTATCGAAACTAAAATTGAAGGGAAAGCTAATTCGACAATAAAAAACTTGGAGCCGTGGCTGATGTCGAATCACTTTCAAAATAATTTCGCTTCCTTTTTTGGAACTTCGATTATGGTTACTTCCCAATTGTTTTTTCTATCGACGCCGTTTCGTGTAACGCAATAATGATTTTAATGAAAAATCGGGGACTAATTGACGGCACAATCAATCTCAGAGCAGACTCGCCGAAACCAGTTCGAAACGCCGGCATATCTGGGGTAATAAAAATTTAATTTTCCTTGTGGTTACATACTGGGAGGGATCTATGAAAGAATTTTAATATAAGATTTCACTGAGCTCGGTCGGTATTTCATTTTGGTTGAAGGTCAAATGATATTTAATCAAATATATTTCCCGGAAAAATCCATTTCCCCTCTTGCCACTTTTTTTCGTTGGTGTAGGAAATTCACTTTTTGGGGGGAATCATTTGTTGAATGGAGTACTTATCATGCGATTTTTCGTGTGGAGGGTTTATTTCAACATCAGGAAGTACTCTGGATCAACTGACGACGTTGAAACTTCCTGAAATTTTGTGTTCTACATACCTAGGACCCATCTACTTCATCTTATACCAATACAGAATTAGGACCGTGACAGAAGAAATCAGCATTGTGATCCCACAATATTTTCAACATCACACATTACCGTAGCGAATTCCAATTTTCTACACAGATTAAGAGTATATGCCGCTTTCGAATCAGTAGGTAATGTCCCTTTCTCCTTTCTACTAGAGGTTTTCTTCTGAAAATACCTCGAAAAAAATCAGATAGAGCACAACACGTAACCACCGCACAGTATAGTATTTTTCACAGTAAATGGTATTGGCTTATTAACTGCAATAAACTACCCGATTTAATCCCATTGTGTAGAAAATCATCTGGTAAAAGATGCAAATGTGCTACAGGGTCGAACTTAAAAAATTTGAATTTTGCATAATGTAGGAGATATACAAGTTATTTATTTAAATGTTACAATTATATTCTATATTTAGTTCAGTGTCGCTATCGCTATCCGCATCTAAATTAATTATAATTGGCGCAATTGATTTTACAGAAAGGTACGAGTTTTCAACAATTATAACATGACTAACAGAACTTTTCCAACTATCGGTAGGAATGTCATTCATACAGTTCCTAATTAATTCTACCACACTACCACTTAAAGTCGGAGAAGTATTTTTTCCTCGCATGCTCGATTTTTCCCAGTCGTCTAGACTTTTTGTGACACCGGAATCTTTACGCTTTTTTCTTGATTCCATGGAATTTTTAACAATTCGTCTAACCGAAGTAAGAGGCACCTTCGTCAAATTACTGGTTACTTTTGCTGCAGCACCCGCGTTATATCCTTGCTGAAGTAAGGAACTATACACATTTTTTATAATGACTTTCGCGTCACAAGATAAGTGATTCTTCTTTAACGAACCACTGGACGAAGCACTATTACTTTTTATCCACGGACGCCACATACTGCCTATTCTGTACGTTGGGATGTAAAATCTCTGCTATTAATGTCTGTAATAACAAATAAATGTTATAAAATTATTGCACGCCGTAACACAAGTGAACACTTCCAATGAAATACAAAGACTAAAATGAACAAGAAGTGTAAGCTGTAATCCTCTACAATCCCTCTCTGAGAAACAAAATTACCTGAATCCGGTCCTTTTACATTTATGATGTGCATCTCGGATTTTACAACTTAAGGGTCTAATTGGTTTTATTATAATCCTTCAGTCAATACCATTTATTGTGAAAACTACTATGCACGTACGTTGATTGACTTCATTTATTCGAATCAAGTCAAGTTTTTTTCAGTAATCACTTGAAATCCTAATGATCAAATCCGTTACATGATATGAAAGATCTATTTGCCTAAAATTGACTGTTTGCTTGAAAGTGGTTGACAATGTTCCTTGCTGAATGGTAATGGTTAGGACTTCCATTGTCTATATTATCAACTCTATTTAAACCTGTTGCTAAGAACGGAAGGATTGAAATATAAATCAGGTGAGAAAATCAAATTTTTGGTCAATAATGAAATTAGGGATTGCTTGATGGAAGAAAATAGTAATTTACATAACAAGTCCGGAAAATACTGTTTTTTTTAAACGAGTAGAGTCTGCGAGTCCAAAAAAACTGTTTTCGGTCGTGTTACGTACACTATTTTTTCTTCAAATGTGTTGAATAACAAATCAATGAGACATTTCTTTATTGAATTTCTTTGTAGAACAAATTTTGAACATTTTATTTCTTATTTGTATTAAATATTCAAAATTCGAACAGAAGATAGGTACTAACAGAAACATTCCAATTGTTATTTATATTGATATTTATATTAAAATTCGAGCAATACTGAGAGGATTCAATTCGTTTGAAATGCTGCATTGGAAATTTCGTAAGGCACATTTTCAAACTCACTATCGCTGCTGCTTTCCATAGTTTATCACGACAATTGCGACCAAAAACCATGCAAACTTTCGAAAATCAAAATGTCAACTGATTTCATGTCAGTCGTTATTTCTTTGCTGTGATAATGTATAACTGCATTTCTCAAAGAAAAAGCGTCCGGGAAGTGGGTACTTCCTGGACAGTTGCCGAAAAAAACTGTTGTTACAAAAAATCGAGATATTGAATATGAAATATGAGCCAAAAAAATTTTAAACAACGAAATAAATGAAATATTATTCATTTCAGACCAAAAGTAAGAATATTCCTTTCTACAGATCTGTCAATAATTGATATGAGGTATAGGCGTTTGCTGCTCAAAGTGTTTCTCCTTCATTGAAATTATTTCACATTTTTTATTCTTTCCTCTGCGGATATCATCCAATTGAATAGATCAGTTCCAACTATTATTGGTGATATACGAGAGTGGTTCCAAATACGTTCAGTGATGTCTCCATGATATAACCCGAGATAAACGCACAAAATTATCAATCTATTTTATTTCGGTGAATGACAATCAAAAATATTTGTAATTTCTGCCATTATCATATATCTCACGGAATATTTTTCTCATATATAAAATGTCCCGTAAGAGCAATGCGATTATCGAAAACTTACAGCGGTAATTGCATTGTATCAAGTCACCATAACAACACATTTGAAACCGTATCGCTAGTCGTCAGTTAACAATACAAATAAATGTCAGATAGACTTCAAAAATAGAAAAACCTTTCGCGTTTAGGTGAGTACTCCATAAAATAAATAAAGTATAAATGAACAAAAAATAACATTTTCCTTGACAATTTCGTTATTCGTGAAATATTCCAATGAATTACATTCGTGCATAAAAATGACCAGATAATTTTGCCTTCAAGCGTGATATCTTATACAAATTGCATTCGGTTATTTTCATATTTTGTAAAAGAGCCCTCGTCCTTCGTACTCGGGCACATTCGCCAAAATTTGAAAATAAACTTGCAAATTTTAGATATCACGCTTTCTTGCAAAATTATCGGTGATTTTTATGCACTCGTGCAATTATAACCGATAAGAGCAAATTTCAATAAAGTAATGCAATTCTTCACTATACCAGTAACGTTTCATCTCCAGTTTGGGTGAATGAGACGAGAGCAAACTGTTTATTAAAAATGTATTTTCATCAGGAAACAACAAATCTCATTATATCTTCTAGGTTCTGAAATATATCTTTTGACCAAACATCTCCATCTGCCCACAAGTAGACATCTTCCGCGTGTGTTTTCGAAGTAGCTTCTCCATTTCAACACACCTGTCTTCGACTAGATCCAGAATGGAAAAAAGCTCGCTAATTTCAGTGTGCTGCTTAATAGCTGTAACCAAGCAGTGAGAGGACTGCATTCAAGACAGAAATCTAAATTCCTCGACAACTGACCTCACGCAGGCATCCTTAAACAGTGACTTTATTATCTGTGGGCTCAATTAATAACACACATCTGGCCGTGACTATTAACGCTTTGCGAATGCCGGTTCGTTACTTTTCACTTCGAATATGTGACTCGTGTCGTGAAAGAAATTACTGTGAGACATGTTAATTGACTGAGAGTCGATATATTACTTCTTGGATATGTTTAGTACTTCGAGCGCTAGTTTACAGCGCGATGATCATTCCAATGAGACGGTTTGATGATTTTCATAATGTTTCGGGATGGGCAGAATACTTTCGTGAGCGAGAATTTCTGTCAATAATAGTGTTTAGTTTACCAAGATTTTCTCTATGACGATTCTTATTCCATCGAAGATTATTTCTTGAGTAAATCAACTAACAACATTCGTCGCTACTAATTCACCATTCTGCCCGAATGCAGCTGCAGAAAGTTTATAGTGTATTTCCCATAGTTAAGGTATCATGGATAAGCAACCACTGTCACTATCTCGTCATCTCTTGAAAGGGACATGGTTGGATTCAATATTTACCTACATGTTGTTGCTCCGAACAACTTTTGCTTCTCCATTGGTAACATTCCGCTTCAACTTATCACCTTCATTTATTATTGCTAGGGTTATTAATGTGCAGCTTGTTATCAAAAATTAACAATAGGTGACCTGCTAGCAGAGTTTACTCTAACATTATATTTATCAGTAGTGTAGCGGTAAACACGTCCGCCTGTCAACTCCCTTCTTCGCAATCAGCTTGCTGGGATTCACACGTTGAAGGATGAGACCTCGTTAATCCATTGTTCGGGCAAGTTTCGACTTTTGTGGATTGAAATTCGTGATGGGGCGTCAAGGGGAAACCCCATTTTGAATCCATATAGCTTTCGTCACATGTAAAACATTCTATTATATTTGGCAATGAGTATTTCCTGCTGAACTGTCTTTATGCGATTTTTTTGGATGGTTTTGGTGAAATAGAAATCATGTATATATATATATATATATATATATATATATATATATATATATATATATACGAATTACTGTTTATATCATACATATCCGTTTTGCTTTCATAACTCCCATATCTGATCTGGAATTCAGGATGGCTTGTGCGGATGTTATAACAAGGACTCTACACAGATTACAATATGGGATCTTAATGAGATCAAATTCAACGTACACGTAGATACAAGTGTATATCGGAAGGAAACACATACCAACCGATATCTTCACTACACCTCAAACCACCACACAAGTGTCAACAAGAGAGGTATAGTAAAATGCCTTTATGATAGAACAAAAATTGTATGTAACTCACAAGAGAAAATCAATGATGAGATAAACTACATAAAATCAGTAATGAAAGAAAATGGATATCCAGAAAAATTCATAGAAAAAACTTTTACAGAAATTGAAAATCCGAATACAGTCCAATGGAGACATACAACCTACACGAAATACACAACCTGTATCAAACATTATACCTTATGTCGCTCGTTTGTCTGAAAAGATAAAACGGATCGGCAACAGATATAATGATAGAAAAACATTGAATACAACAAATACTGACACATACCAAACCAAATAGCACAACGGAAAACTCAAAAAGTTGTATTTATCAGATTCCTTGTTCGTGCGGTCAAAAATATATCGGTGAAACGTCTCGTCCATTGAAAGTGCGAAAGAGTGAACATTAGGAACAGACAAATAGGTGGTTCTAAATTATCAGAAAACATTCTTACTGCCGATGGAGATCACACAGTAGAATGGAATGACACTAAAATTATGACGAAAGAGAGCAATGGCAGGAAACGAAAATTAAAGGAATCTGCTTTCATCATGCTGTCTGGTGGCTGTCAATTACCAAGACTGCCAACAAGAGATATTGGGATTTGTACGGGAATTCGGGTATCAGTTTTGAGAACGGAAGCGGATTCAGTTTCCGAAACGTTAACAATAAGTATTTTCATATATATACATATATATATATATATATATATATACATATATATATATATATTGAAAATATTTGAGTTATACGAGAAATTGCTGACTAATTGGACTTGTTCTATCCAGAAAGAACTGTTTTTCAAAAGACGCAGCAACTTTTCGAAGTAGATTGAAAATCTGCCCTTCTACACTTGTATAGATTCAAATATTAATTCCTATTTTTTCAGATTGTGGTAGGTTATAATACCCAGAAAACTACGGATCAATTTGCTATATATTTCAGGATTGCTGTATATTTTTCCAGAAACATGAGGTGAAGTGCTATTTTTAGTTCATGGTCAATTTCACATTGACGTTCCTACTCCTGACTAGGCGTCTTTATAAAAAAAAAATTTATCAACACCTGAAATTTCCCATCGTTGTGATTCTTTAGCTGAAAATGAATGAAGCAATTTTCTCCACAATATTCGATCACCTGGAAACACAAACAGAATCCCCACCAAATCCCCCGGAATGAACTTGCATACAAATATGTGGTATATTTTGCAGAGTATTATCATAGCAGTATCGTTTCATCGAAGCAAGTTGTGGGTTTTTCGTTCAATTGTTATTCTTCCACAAGCACACATTTACGTTATCACGATTGAATATCGATGAGTAAACATTATTTCGGATTCAATTCGAAACGGCAGTCAGACAGGATCTTTCGTTGTTGATAACATCTGCCGTTGTTCATATACGGATGGCTTGCAGAACTGAATGCTTAAGTATGTTCTTTTTGCCGTTTTTCACCAATGTCGGTGATGTATCAATCAAGATACGCATTTGCATTTCATCCATTCAACACAAATGCTGGGTGACCACAAAAAGGCACTTTCTGTTTTCGAAGCGACTCGCTTTGAATATTTGAAGTTGATGAATGTTATATACCCATTGAATATACTTTTGTAATGGAATATTCACAAAGTGCATGAAGAGAAAAATGGGGTAATATCACATTACAGTCAGTATATGATTCTGAAACATCTGAAATGGAATGAGTCATATATGTCACTCCTCTCACAATAATAACTCTGCAGATATTTCATTCGATCGATTGGATCCTGTTTGTATTCTGAGCTTATTAGTGGTATTAGTAATTGTATCATGCTTATCTTTGTGGTTTTCGTGAAATATTCTTCCAATTGAAGACTTGTTGTCTGAACCTGGCATTATCTTTATGGAAATTGATATTGAAAAATCGGCTTGTAAGATTTTCATTTTTCATATTCTTAATCCCCACATCAAAAATGTATAGAGGTATCATTCGGAAGTATTTTTTTTAGTAGATAATCAAGTAATTCAACTTATCACAAATAAATATTTATTATATTATATTCAATACTACCGTCTAGAAAGGAGTCCCTTATATATTGTTTAGTAACCATTTCCATTACAAAATGAACTGCTAAAATAGAAAAACACATGTATCAACTCATTATTACTTTTCTATCAAATATCGCCCCCAACCAATACCTTCAACTTTGAGAGACCCATTTAGCCATATAGCCATATCAGCAGAATAAAAACACACATTCAGTAGAAGGTTTTTCATTCCATATTATGTCTATATATATTATATTGTCCTACGTTTACTTTCCTCTGAAAATCATTATAAGTATTCTCTTCAATTTTCATTATTTGGTCATTACTAGAGGAAATGATCAATGTTTTACTAGACAATTATTCGAAGATATCATGAATGAAACAATGGCCACCGAAGTCGACAATCGGATGTTGCATCCACCGTTCAATGGAACTCCCGCTCCCCGACCAAAATATTAATCAGAAAACGTCCGTGTACAGAATTCAATTATTGCAACAATAGAACAGTTTTTACAAAATTTACGGCGTTGTTGTGGTCCAATAAAGCCAGCATCTGAGCGGGTCATATACACGGCCGTTTGTCTTTTTATTTCGCCAACGACTGTTATTGCCACTTGAAATTCTCATTCTTATTGTCGCCGTAAACAATTACGTTAAGATGACCGCCTCTTCTGTTTTTAGACTTATTTAGTAAAAGGGCTTTCTTGATACGATAATCATACGATTAGCAACTGGAATTGGAGAAACAAACCAGATGGTTTCGTAATAATATATATAACAACTGAAAAAAAAACGGACTCTATCTATATTCAGTAGAAGAAAATTGATACTCTTGGTAACACAAAAGATGAATTAGAAATCTCAGAGAAGTCGGGAATATACGAAATCAGTTGTCAAGATTGCAACAACAAATACATCGGCCGGAGCCGTCGAGCTATTCGAACCCGTTTGAAGGAGAATTTTGCACATATGAAATACGGAAGTGTATAAAAATCCAGTGTCGCCCAACACGTTCTAGACAATGACCACAAAATTGGTACTCGATCCATCTATTGTTCAGAAACTAATCAGAATAATGAATAATAACTGATGACGGACCAACAAACTTTGCAGGTAGTGACTACACTAGTTCATTATCGAGAAATTAATTAGAATAAGTAGCAGTAAGAAACAAAGTCCATATCGGACCGGAAAACTTTAAGTATATAAACAACTAACCCTAGTCTTCAGATTAAGCATCAATTTTCTTCTCCCGAAGATATTAACCTTATTAGCGAAACACGCGTCAAAAAAAGTATCAATTTTCTTCTCCTGAAGATGCTAACTCTGTTAGCGAAACGCGCGTCGAGTGCAAAAATATCAGTTTGGTGTTAGGGTAATTGTTCTCTAGGAAAAGTTTCAACTTTCACACCAAAGGCTCCAAACGCATCGTTTATTAAATGAACATTATTCAAAAAGTGATCAAGTTTGGAAGAAAATATTGATGTCTCGACAAGAACAAAGACTGATTTTAGGTAGACAAGGTGATTTTCTTGAAACTATAGAATGTAGTGACCAATTGAATGTATCGATGCAAATTTGAAAAAAAAAAATAGTGGCTGAATTCATTTGACGAAATGATCGACATAATGAGCATGAAAATGAAAGTTGTGATTTCCGATTTGTAAACTGTAACACCAATAGTGTAATTGTATTTAAATATGTCAAAATTGCTATGGAAAATAGAGTGATATTAGTTTTTTTGTGAATGATTTTTTTTCTAGTTTTCGCCCATTCAACCACAAAATATGTACTTGAATTCAGGCACGTATACAGCTTTGTTCCATGAGAGGGGGGGGGGAAATTCGTGTCGCGAGTGTGACAGAAAATAGAAAGGCTCCCCAAGTGAAATTCTCAGATGATTAGATTTCGATAGTTACGCGGTGGATGAAATAAGATTCATTTGTGAATCTTATTGTTAATTTTGATTGATACACTGAATTTCTTTCGATCGTAGGGGCGGTAATTTCTTATTTGTCATAATCGCTAGAATTCTTCAGACTTTATCCATATCTCTCAATGAATTCAATAGGCTTTTTCACTGCTGGTTTGAACCGCGGTCAGTACAGAATTTTTTTATGACTTGAATATTGTTTTCACAGTAATGGAAATGATCAAATCGTCATTTTCAAATCACAACCTCAGAGGGGCATTGGGATATCAATATTGGCAATGTAATATTTATGATGAATTATTCCTAAAAAAGTATTTAAAACTTTGAAATATCGATATGTGGTGGATTTCAGAACAAGAAAATTACGTCCATTTTTATATTCCAACCCGCCATCACATAAGCTAGTAATCCTTCAGTGTTTTTTCGAATAGATTTTCATTATAATTAAACTTTCTAACATTCTGATGTTGTTTTGAACATAACTTTGAACATAGCGTGTATTGTGGTCGACATTGATATTTCCATAGTGAAGGTCGTGAGTTCAAGACCCGCAACAGCGGTATTTGGTAAGAACATGTGAATGAGTAAATTTTTAGGTTGAGTAAATTGTGAGAAAGAAAAGTATAATTTCGAAAAAAAAAACTTAAAATTATCAAGTGACACCAATCGAATATATATTTTTTGTAGATATATCTTTAACAATATTGTACCAATATAATCAAAGCGATTTATCCTCAAATTGTTTTCGAATATTGATCCTATATCGCCGAATGTTCACATTTTTTCATGGCCAATGTGATATTTACAATAAAATGTAAATGTTTCCGTTATTTTGAACCAATATTGGTTGAATATGTTTGTACTACTTCGAAAAATATACAGAAATATGAGGGAAATCCAATTAATTTGAAAGAAGTGGAAAGTAAGCGGCACCACAGATCATAACAGTGGTCAGTACACACTTACTACAAATACAAATGATGAAAAAATATTCGGCTAAAGATTGGAATCTGAATAGATTCTATATTAAAAAAAAATTTTTTTGAACATTTTTTATTGAAAGATTATAAATACATACTCTTGGATGGATTTACATCTTCTGACTGACGTTCCTCGTATATAATTCCGCGTTCTAATATTCAGTTCGAGCTGGACCACAAACAATTACGGTGGACGAATCAAGATGACCGCCGCGTCCGTTTTGTTTTTAGAGTGATTTAGCGAAAGGACTTTCTTAATGCCATAATCATACAATGGCTCGTTTTCGTCGTCGGGTGCAGCTCACGTCCGCCGGCTCGTCAGCGAAAATTCCAGGCGACACGCGTCCAACTTTTCCGCCAATATGGTCGAGCGGCGTGAGCCCACTGCAGATGATCCGCTTCTCAGACATGAATGGGACGTGGAGCTTGGACTCTGGGTGCACTGACTCCTTTTTTAGGATGGTTATCTTGAGTGTGAGATGTCTAGAAACACTGGTGTATCGACTTTTACCTGTATAGTTTTTGAATGAACTTGGCGAAAATTGATTGCTTGATTTCTGAGATCATAAAAACAAAAACTTCAGAATGCTATTGTAGATGGCGTTCCGTCATTTATAATATGAAGCTTAATTTCCACTAGACAGGAATATGCAAGCGAATTTTGCAGTACTGTTTATTATTTAGCTAGTGATATTTTGACAGCAGTGACAGCCAATCGAATGCCTTTCTTAAAATGCGTATGTAACGTGGAAATGTACCGTTAACAACCTGTCACTGTCAACTGCTACTTTTTGATGTTTTTATTTCCGTTTGTAATGGTGGATTCATGCAGCAGTCGTAGCTCGGAAGTCGGAATTCGTAAGTCGTTAGAAATAAGTCGGAAGAAGTTCAGTCAATGACTTTTGATAAGATCTTTCATGTAGCTATCGTAAGTCGGAATTCGTAAGGAAAGTTGACCATGTTTCAACTTTTACGAGTTACGACTTACGAATTTTGGAACTGCGCATGCGTTATCCAGTACGGATTGTATTGTCGAATGTCGTGTATCGTGATTGGTTGTTCAAAAATATGACCTCGCCAGACGTCAGAGTGACTGCGTCAACTTGTCCAATTAGGAAAGCTTGTCTTACGATTAGACAGTTCTTAAGATTGCTGCACGAATGGGGTATATTTTGTTACGAATTGAGACTTACGATTTCCGAGTTCCGATTACCGACTTCCGAGCTACGATTGCTGCATGAATCCACCATTACACTAGACTTTAATCCGTAGAAAATATACGACCAGGAGTTTCTTTAAAAAGAAAATATGCTAGTATACTGAAAGTGATAGACACAGTGTCTTGGTTTAATGGTTCAAAATACGGATCATTTCGTTTTCTATCTTTTACTGATAAGATTCAAGGTATATTTGTTTCCTCCTCGATATAACTTTGGACTTCCTTCGAGTTGAAAACAATTATGAATGCATACAAATGATACCATTTTTCTATCACTTTCAATAAATGTGATTTGAAGACTTTTATATTGATTCATTGATGGCAGATACAAATAAAAATATATATGGATTCTCTGAAAGATAGAGAAGAATTGTATGAATCGTCTGGCCTCATTGTCAGTAAAAACAATAATTTACCACATGAAAGGTGGGTAGAAATTAAATGTTTTCCTTATATTATCCTAAATAATCTTTCAACATTGAAATCCATATGTATACATCTCATTTAGTACCATCTCATCGTAAGCTGAATCAATTCATTGGAGTATTTACTTTTCAGATGAATTTACACAATATGTGATGCTCCTGAATCACCCAGATCACAGATAGTTTTAAGTGAAGTGATATCAACAAACATTCGAACAAAGATTGACAACACTAACATCAAACTAACATCAATCTGAAACCAACCCTCTACAGATTTTTGAAAAAGCTTATATAACGCCCCCTATAAAAAAATTAGGAAGCTATCATAATCGATTGTTTTTCGCCAAGAAATTCTAAACAATATTATCGAATCAGTAGATGCACCAGGGTTTTCAAGCGTCTTACTTGAGTGGACCAGTTCGTGAATGGTTTCATTCAGAATATCTCGAACAAATGGTTGATATGTGATTTCGCTTGGAACTGTGGTTAGACAATATAGTCCAATAACCAGGGGTTCGAAGCTGATACTGAATCCAATAGAAATATTTTTTGAGAAGAAATAAAATGTTCTGCAAACGAGCACCTATGGAAAATGGTGAAAATCGTTATTGCATCAATAACTTGAAAGGGGTTGAATATTTCGTTATAATGTATAGAATATATATTTGGAGGTGGAATAATGACCTATGATGAATAAACAATGAAAATTACGTTTTTTACGTTTCCTCATCAAATTTGGTCGAATCCTCTAATAGCTAAGTTTTCATTCATCATTTTCGATATTTTTAGAAAATTTCACAAAATGTTTTAAAATTTTTCATTCGAAAACAGTTAAGATAAAGCAGTTTTATAATGAAACAAATTATTATATTTTTTCATCTTGCTTGGATAGAGGCACTTCAATCGAGTCAGTTATTGAACTTTCATGAATGATATAATGTAACCATCATTTCCAAATTCAATAATCTGCTCTCATTTTATCTTGTTTTTTTTTCCTCCACGCCATTCGGTATTCAATTGACTCCGATTTCCAGCCTGAAGGACATTTTTAATAAAGCATAACTGGATCGCAAATTGGAGCAAAAATTGTAACAAACAGAAAGGCGGTGGCAACCGTCTGAGGTTCATTCAAATTCAAACTTTTCCTAATAATTTTCTGCCGGAAAACTTGGTAACAATTAAGAACGGATGCGTCTCCGTTTAAAATTCCACGGAACCGTCGAGTCATTTGATTTGGATCCGATCAGCCACACTGCTGAATATTCATCACGTTGGAGTCAGCTTCAACTGAAGTATTGTGTGGACTTGACATAGACGTCGACGGATTTTATTTGTGAGGGTTAAATTATATCGTTCAGTGAAAAACTTCAGATTCAATTAAGCCTTTTTTTATAGTTGGATCCCAAAATCATTGCAAAAAAACCTTTTGGAATCCATTTTTCTTATAGGTGGGACCTGGTTCGAACTAAAAATCATTTTCAATATATTTCGAATTCTCAGGTCCAATAATATGAAAAGTAATCTCAAAGTCCCATATGGTTATTTTTTACTGGTTTCAATCTGCAGTTCTCATGGCCCACAATAGAACCACTAATTTCCAATCCATTCGTGCCCAATTACCCTAGTAATGAATTAAATTCTTTCTCGAAATTTATTATTCCTTCGATTAGCTGATATTTGCATGGAATGATAATATACATATTTTCAGTACTCAGTAACAGCCCAATGAAATTCATATTTATTATGAACTTCCTGACCGTAATAGAAAAACACTTTATTGTATGATTTTTCACAAGAGAGTGAAAACGGTCCCTGGAATATATCTGAAGAAAATGTTTGAAGGAATTAATTCCTCACAGAAGAGAACTAGCATGATGCTTATTCATTTTCCATCATGTGCATAAAAACCTGGACAGAATGAATTAAAATCAAATATGCAGAACGAATATGCACCCGTATATATTTTTGGATCAATTTATTGAGTTCAGTTCAATCACCAAGATATGGAGCTTTCCCTTTTCATTTTTGTCCTTCGTTTCTGCTTCATTCAGGGACTCTTAGTCGATTAGTAAAACTTTTGCTTTTCTGTAGTTCATTTTTATTTTAGATCAGTTTCTCTGAAATCAAGGCATGAAAGAGATACACATTTCACAATCGTACATTCAGATGAAGCGGGCAACGAAAAAACAGTAGGTACTAGTGAACGCTTTGCGTTTGAGGTATCCATACAATATCTATCACAATCGAAAGAGTTAAAACTGATTCACAGAGTCAGAGCTTCGGCAATTCGAAACTGAAAAAAATATTCGATGTTCGAATTATTATCCAAATGCTGTCAACTCAAATGCAATAGCCAACATTGATTTAATTGCTGTGTTTCCTCTTCCTGAGAATGAAAAAGGTGTAACACTACATATTATTCATGGAAAGATGATAAAAAAACTTATATTTTTTCCATTCTCATAGAAGAGAAAACCTTAAAAAAATTCAATAATGTATCCTCATACCCAAAAAATGTTCCAGCAATGTGATGTACATCACCTATTCATGTTGCTCGCCCAAGTTTCTACCAGCTGGTTGGGGGAAAACCCATTTCAAACCCAATCCATTTTTTGTCATTGGACATATTCTCAATATAAGAGTCAGTACTATGTCTAGGAGAGTGTATAAATATTAAATAACTCTAAACTCACTTCAAACTTCCAGTTTATGCCTTTGTTGGAGTTGGACAATATATTCAGGAAGTGTTCCAGGAAATAATATCCTCCAGGACGCATATATCTAAGTTTTTACTCAACTTGTGGAACATTCTTCATCTATCACGGTCGTAAACACATCTGAAAAATACAAACAAAATATGGGAATCCTGCCACCACACCCTCACATTCGGGATTAATACATTTCGTGGTGGTTGGAGCAAAACACTCCATAAATTTGCTAATTTCACGAACATAAAAAGCCTTGAGTCCAAGTTTGGGATTGTTTATGCTACGCGCTAACTGGCATCCGTCCAATATATGCGAAACACCCTTTGGTTTGAGTAAAAACTGGTGCTGAATAACTCTATTCATTGGCGTATCATGGGGAAATTCGATCGATAAATGAATTTAGCGAATACAATATTTAGTCTATAATAGTGGATATTAGAATCATATTTGAAAGGTTTTCATTCATTCAGTAACGTAAAAATACTCATTGCACAATCGCAGTGACCTACTTTCATCCTTTATCAATGATTTAGAAGGGGTGATTTCTTGTTAAGTGCAAGATTCAATGCCTTATTTTGTCCACAGAACTTTCTATATCGGTTTCTCTTTCATAGCTTTCTTTTGTTTTCAAACATACTTGAAACAAAATCTATTTTCTCCAATCACAAAATAAAACTACGGGAGATTATACATAAATAACCAAACTATATTTTACACACCCAAACTCCTGTTTTTGACTCCTGTATTATTTTTTCAACCTACCAAAATCTGAAAAGAGAAGAATTGACATCAAAATCTAAATAGTGTAGAAGGACAAACTTCTACCCTGAAAGGTTGCTAGTTGGTAGCTCCTAGCAACTACCCTATTACTCAACCACTTCTGGAACAACTCAAATTTCCCAATCACAAAAATAACAGGACAAATGTCTATGAAAATACTCGAGAACCTTTCTATTCTTCCTTCTATACTTGTGTTTGGCAATCTATCAAAGATCTGATACAATACAGAAGCTTTTTTCTTTCAAGAAGAGTAGCTAGGTGCGATTATTTATGAACTCATTGAGATGCAACTTTTTCCAGACAGCATGATAATTTGAAAAAAATGTTTGTTTCTTGTTCAGGGTGTTCATTATTCGACGGCATCCACCTGCACCACCGAGAGCTATAATCTAGGCCTTATTACTAATTTCCAATATATTTCCCGGGGCATCATTGTTATCAATATAAGAGAATTGTATCCTGCATCTTTCAACCCTATGAATGTGGATTTACCAAAAAAGTTGGTATCATTCAATTTTGACAAAACTCAAGGATCTCTCTCCTCGATGAAATAACATTATTTTGTATTTTGTTCTGAAATATTCTTCCAAGTGAGGGGTTTGGTACCGATACGAACACACAGAAAATATACAAATATACAAAGGCTTCTAACATAAATCATTTCCCTAACGCCAATGTTATCAGACCTACGCTAGAGAATCGTTTTGCTACAAAAGTTATCAACTTCTGCCTACATCTATTGAGAGTTCTCACTTTCAATCCAACTGATGAAAAAATATTATGTAATAGAGTGAAAAGACAATGTCGAGTCAGTGCAATAATGAATAATGGAAAATATCCCAGAATCACCATTAATAAAAATCCATCACATCAACTATTCCAAAAATATCCACCATTCATTCAAGAACTTTTGAAATCACCTACTTCAGAGTTTTCATATCTGAAGGCAACGATCATTATAGTTGTTCTTAACTACCATTTTTTTTTTTTAGGGTGATTGGGTCTCCCGCTTTCGCCAGTTCATTTTTGTACCTACACTAATTTTTCAATCGTATTTTCCTGTGAACAACCTTTGAATATCCACCATTCATTCCAGAACTTTTGAAATCACCTACTTCAGAGTTTTCATATCTGAAGGCAACGATCATTATAGTTGTTCTTAACTACCAATTTTTTTTAGGGTGATTGGGTCCCCGTGTTCGCCAGCTCATTTTTGTACCTACACTAATTTTCCAATCGTATTTTCCTGTAAACAACCTTTGAATATCCACTTGAGTCGCTGAAAATCTGAACCGCTTAGTACCCTATGGAAAGTGCAGAATGACTCACATTCAGATTCAATTTCTTCTCTTTGTATCCAGTGAACTTGAAATTTCAAATGAAATATCGCTCATGTCTCGAAAGAGTAATTTCAGGGATCACCGAACAATCTTTTCATTACTTCTAACTTTCCAGACGATTTTTTCAGTTTTTGTTGGAGGACGTGATTCCCACATACCTGACCTTCCGAGTCGACTTTTAATGACTTTCATTCGACTGACATTACCTGTGGTGATGAAAACTGTCTGTTGTTTTCTGGGAAAAATTGTAATAAAAACGATTTTTATCTATTTCGGATCTCAGACCCATTCATTGAATATAATAAAGTAAGGACAATATCGATTGTCATGAAATTAGTTTGTGTGATATAGTATGTTGCCAATAAGTTTCATTTTTTTTCAAAGAAGTTACCTTGGAAGGTCAGATTTTTTTAACGACGGTTCATTTTCGATAATTGTACTAGCTATAATCATTGAGTGATCGGCAAATAAATTGTCTTTTCAGAATCTTCAGATAAACACTAAATATGATCATTCAACTGGAAGAATTATTCGAAACTGACCTCGATATCTTCTGATTAATGTTGAAAAGTTCACGATTCATGGAATGGCAACAATAAAGGAGTTTGTATCGTTTTCAATTTATTAACATCATGTGAAATGGACCTCTTTAGATCGCAGTCTGGGAAGACAAGCCCTATCTTCAATAGAAAACAGTATCAAATAATTTATAAAATCTTTCAAACTAGTTGCACAAGACTCTTTTCCCTACCTAGAGGAGTTTTATCGCCGCTAGACAACCAGTAACGTCAAACAGTATCAATAACAATACATTTTCATGTATTCTTGGAGTTTAATACTAAGTCCTGTTCATATAAGTTGGGAAAGAGGACTTTCACAATCTTTCTTCGTTAGTTCCTCCCTTAATTAAATTTCATTTTGTCAATCTACTGCTTCATACTTTGTTGCACTAGTTTCTCCAATTCGCCCGACCTTTTCCAGTACTGTATTATATTCATTATTTCGAAAGACAATTTGCGTCTGTGGAAAATTGCACAAAGCCTCTTCTCGCTCGTGAAAGTTTACATTCAATATATGAGGAAAACATCCCCGAAACTCGTTAACTAGAAACTCATTCAACTTTAGTGGAAAGAAACAAAAAAGTAAACAAACACTGCCATTTTATGGCGTCTACTATTTCCCCCCGTTTGGTGAAACAAGACAAATAGCCTTAAACTTTACAGGATAATAAAATAAAACGATAATTAACACAGATGTTCAAATAGTTGGGGAGATCTCAAAGAGATATATTTGGCCTTATTTTAGTATTCCTCGAGCTGCTTAGTGTTTGCTTAAGTGACAGTCGAAACGTTTTACACACATTCTTTTGTGAACTGAAAAATAATCCTCGAGTGGTAATCTCTACTAGGATTTGGAGAGAGCACGAGTGATACGACACATGTTCGAAGGGAAAAGATAACACGTTCTCGACTTGCGCTCAATAACTCCATTTTACAATGGTTCAGAACAATGTTCTCCAGAAATTTGCGCCAATATACGTCTAGTTTTTCAATTCACTGAAATGAGATTATGACATTCCAACTGGTACGGAGATGTCATGAAGAATGGTTTCTGTCATTGAACAACTCAATATTGAGTACCAGGTCATTGAGGAAGATAAATCTTGCTTGAAGAAGCTATTGTAATAGCGAAACACGTGTCGCGGTTTTGTAAACCCATTGTAAGTGGAAATCATACAGGAAACTGTAATATATTTTTGTATTTTGGGAATGAAAATTTCAGAACTCAAACTGAATATATTCATTTTCATTCGGATCATTCTGATTCTTTGTGGGGAGAAAGTGTCATAGTCGCAATGGGAATATAGTCTACTATCCCTAAGTTGAACACTTTTATAGTATTTTTCACAGTAAATGGTATTGACTTATCAACTGCAATAAACTACCTGATTTAATCCCATTGTGTAGAAAAGTCGGAGAAGTATTTTTACCACGCACGCTCGATTTAAGTTGGTGCCACATAAGCTCTATGGCATTGAACACGCACTAGTAGGGAGGTAGTCGTAACACTGTATGTACCAATTCTTCTAAGAAAATGACTGCAGCACTTGTGAAAGTTCTTTTTTTGTATAATTTTCCTCAAAATATATGTCATTTGCAGCCATGAAGTTTTGAATCTCCAATTTCGTATTCTTTGAGCCAGGAATTTTTTTGCAATTGTCGACTATGATAGCTTGCGTTGTCCATTACTATAACGCTGTTTGGCGGAATGTTGGGTAACAGACAATTTTCAAACCAATCTTCAAAAAGCTCTGCTGTCGTATCTTCGTGATAATCAACACAAGAGTCCTTTATATTTTTGGCAGAAAGCCACATAGCGTTTGGGATCCAACCATTTTCTGATCCTGCGTGTAATATTGTGATTCTCTTCCCTTTATTTGATGGTGCTTTTGTTTTACACTTATCAGAGGAATCAGACAATCCTTTGGAAGGGGTGTCATGCAGTGGCGTGTTTAAAATTCTGTTTTGGGGGGGGGGGGAGCCGAAGCATAAATGAAAAATATTGCCAAAAATTGTGTTCGTGCGGTTCACCTGACCTGACTCTGACCAGTCTTTGAGGTTCATTTGTCTAGGTTTACTTGCAGCAAATCTATAAATCTATTTATTACATTTTCGATATCAATATCAACTTCTTTATGAATGTTGAATAAAGTTAAACCATTCAAACGCTCTGCCATGCTTGACCTCGAATGAGTCATGGTAATAGTTGAAAAGCTTCTTTCCGCTGTTGCCATTGATACTGATAGAGTCGCAATTATCTGCAATGAAATCTTTATTGTGGAAAACAAACTCGTCTCAAAACAAAGTGCTTCTATTGCCGTGGAAGGCAAATATGGTTTATTTTCCCATCTTTTTTGCCACATCATTATTTCAGTTCTCAGTTCTTGTTCTGATATATCAATGTCTTCATGAACCAAACAAGCTTTGATAATTCTTTCTGTGGTGTGCATTTCAAAATTTTTCGAGATAAGACCTTCGATAGGTAATATTTTAGTTAATCTGTTATTGAATCGAGAATCAAGCTGGTCCATCAATAATATGCTTTTCCTCTGGTCATGAATCCGCCGCGAATATGACCAACGTCCCAACCAACGGGTTTCTCATCAAATTATATATTCATACATACATATACATACGTGTAGGAACAAAAAACTATCATATATTAATTATGAGTGGATTTCATCAAGCATCAATTCAGATTGGACGGACGGAAATTTTCGTTTTATCTTCGAGCTCCTTTGGGAGGGGCCCGGGCCCCTTTGGCCTCCTTCTCAGACAGGCCACTGGTGTCATGCGTGTCAAACCACGTCTCGCCGAGGTAGAGAATTGGCCGATTTTCAGAGCAGTATTTTCTTATTGACGTTATATATTCAGAACGCCACTTTATTAAACGTGTGGATTCCATTATTACTTGTCTCTTGTCAATTTTGCGATATTTCAAGCCCATTGCAGACAGAGCTCGCCAAAGAGTAGTGAGGCCACAGTTGATGTGAGTTTCGTCATTGATGAGCCGCTGTTTCAGACTTTTGATTGTAGGGACACGCTGCTCATCGTACATAGTGTAGATTTGTCGCCTTATCAAATCTTTTTCCCAGTAGTCTAGACTTTTTGTGACAGCGGAATCTTTACACTTTTTTCTTGATTCCATGGAATTTTCAACAATTCGTCTAACTGAAGTAAGAGGCACCTACCTTCGTCAAATTACTGGTTACTTTTGCTGCAGCACTCGCGTTATATCCTTGCTGAAGTAAGGAGCTATAAACATTATTTATAATGATTTTCGCATCACAAGATAAGTGATTCTTCTTTAACGAACCACTGGAAGGAGCACTATTACTTTTTATCCACGGACGCCACATACTGCCTATTCTGTACGTTGGGGTATAAAATCTTTGGTATTAATGTCTATAATAACAAATAAATGTTATAAAATTATTGCACGCCATAACAAAAGTGAACACTTTCAATGAAATACAAAGACCAAAATGAACGAGAAGTCTAAGCTGTAATCCTCTACAATCCCTCTCCGAGAAACAAAATTACCTGAATCCGGTCCTTTTACGTTTGTGATTATAATCCTTCAGTCAATACCATTTATTGTGAAAACTACTATACGTGTGCGCCTAAAAAGCAGAATCTTGTGCTGGCAAACGTCGGCTACTTATCTTGGGTGCAGAAGCTTCAAACCAGATCTACCTCAGATCTACTCTCATCATCGAAATATTGGATCCAAATGTTCATTTTCTGAGCATATGTTGCTATCGTTTATGTGATCATAATTTGATTGGGTAATCGACATGTTCACAATGACTTCTTTCAATCCGAATCATTCAACAGAATTCCTGAACTCAGATGTGAAATTGTGAATATTATGAAACTAGATTTGGAAATGAATCAATCATATACAATAGTAAGTGAAGTATATCATTATTGCACGCGAAATAAAATCATCGAACCCTTCGTTATTCATTCACAATAACCCTATTGGCGTATGAATTCTGTTTCGATATCAGGAATTAATCAGCGTTTGCGGTAAAGTTAATTGGAATATTCGGAAGTGTATTCCTAATCGCCAATTAATTTATTCCAATCCCGTTCTCCGAATCAATAACGCCACGCAAGGTTTCAAATTAGTTCGCTCCTCGAACAGAAAACTGTATATCCCTTCCGTGGAAAGCGAAAGTAAACTTTCAAAGTTAATTGAAAATCGAATCCCAGCTCTCGAGTTATATATGTGGAAAGGATCGAGCGGTAAATCAAAAAAGATCTCCGAAGTTTCGGAATGAAAATGAGTAAACTTTTCGGAATTTATTCTCATCCAATATGCGAATGATGCATTCCGGTTCAACAATTTTCGGATACCGAATTGTTCAATGAGGTGGTCGGTAATGCTTTTTGTCTGTTATTATGTCTCTATCTATCAAACTACGACCATAAAGTCGATGGAGGATTTTTGTTTACGAGATTTTCATGACACAGTTCGATTATGTGAATGAAACGGGCATTCTTTGAGATTTTCCGTAGTGTTACTGTTAAATGTTCGGCGATTATAAACATTTTAGTCCCCCAACACGGAACATATCTCTAACTATATATCATTGGATATCATTTCCGGATTTTTAAAAGTACCTTTTACAATTGGGTACTATGCATTGAGTTCTTTTACTGGCTGGAAAATAGTAGGAACCGAGTGAAAACATCTCGGAAAACATCATTCTTGTCTTCTTCCATTAAGTAGTTCATTAGTGAATAGATTTTTTATGATATTTTCCAGCTCTTTCACTTCCCCATCGGCTACCTATCACTTACATGTAACCCATCACAAACACGGATATTTTGATAATATTGTCATCAATTGCGATGTTGATTAACCTCATTACCCAAAAGACTCATTGATATCCATGTTGAACTACTTAAATCTCATCAAAGTATTACATAACGAGGAGGCTAAGTAGTCTGTCACGCATGAGCGGAAATTGTGAGCACGAGGCGTTAGCCGAGTGCGGCAATTGGCGAGTGCACGTAATTAGCCTTATCCTCGAGTTGCGTACTGTACTTTTTCTACTCCCACCATGCTTGTGCGGTAATTTCTGCTGGTATTGTGATTTCAAATGAGGATCGCAGCGACAAATTCAAGAATATCCCAACTACAATAATAGTAGTAGAGCCCTCGATGCTAATTCGGGATTTACTCGAGCGCCATAGAGACCTATTGGGTTGCGAAGCTTAGATGATAAAAAGAAAGAATGTTATATAATGTATACCTTTTCATCGGTGGGGAAGCAGCTATAGATTTTCAAAAATGTAAAGGAAACTTTTGCATGAGCATAGTCGAGCGCGTCAGATATTGAGATCATCTATGTCCTACATATTTTTAAAAATGTACGTATGTTAATATGATTGTTTCCATGATGGGGGTGGTCGTACGTAAGGGTTGGAAATGAAAAAGAAATTATTTCCCGAGCGCGTCAGATTTTCTGAGGCGATGTTAAGTGAACCTAAAAAAAGCTCTTATATAATAATCTGACGGTTTGGATATGACGCAGACTCGCGGCCGTTTTTAGAATGTGAAAAAAAAAATCGACATTTTGAAATACACAAGCGCGTCAGATTAAGATATATATGGTTTATCTTTACTCCCTAGACGTTGCAGTCTTATAATCTGACGATTATGAGGAGGGATTCGCCTGATCTGCTATTTTGAATTATTTTTTTTTGATCATTGAACTTAATAATTCGAAAAGCTCAGGAAGAAGCATGCAAGTGAAAAAGTGTATAATTTTTTTAGTAGAATACTTGTATTTATGAGAAAATAATTATAAGCAATTGAATTTTCAAAATTTTAAAACGTTGAATATTCGTTGTTAACAATATCATGCCACCAACGAGTCTGTGTGATCAACTGTCATGAGATGATGGCATCAGAAACCAGAGTGGGGACGGAGTGAGAGAGCAATAGATCAAGAGTGAGAGAGAAACAGAAACGTGGAGGGGGGAATGTAGGCATCACGTAGCTGCACGCATTAAACATTATCGATGAATTTTTATTATTTTGGCTTGTGAATCCGTCAGATTATATATTTTTTGTAATTCTTGAATTATTCCCTTCAGAATAAAAATAAAATTAGCCACGCTTGAGAATGTCGAGATGAGGTTTTTTTCACAACTCTGTAGCCCTTCTCCTTCTTTAGGTCACTCTCGATTTGTCAGATTAGTAGAATATACACGTTTCAGGATGTAACTAGCTCACCTTACCTCAATCTGACGCGCTCGAGAATTTCAGATGATAATTTTTTTTTTACTAATCTGATCCTTTATCCTTGAAGGGCGGCCATATATATAGGGCTCATATATGGGGGAAGTACTTACCGGGTACAAGGTATCCCCCTATTAATATGCCGCGCTTTAGTAAATCCAGAAATCCCCGCTTGGGCTCCCCTATTATAAGCATCACTTCGACAACTATTACTATTTAAAATCCCAAACCGTAAAATTTTGTAAGTGACTATTACAGTTTTCAGGGTTTATTTACTTCCTATCTGAACGTTAACCATGAATTGTGCTTGATAAACTTTAGTGATAATTTAAATCATATCCGAAAATTTCAAAACAATATCGCAGCGCCATTTTGACCAATACTTCAACTGATAAGCACCACCCTGACAATACTTTGACATTGTTTGAAACTGTTCACCAAAGGGCATATCGGTTATCTTAGATTTTTACGTTATCCCTCATTTTAAATGATCAACGAGATACTGGATCACAGCAAGTAGGTACAACAATTGCTTGCCTCATGAATATAACTAAGTACAGTACCAATCTACAAATTGTTCAATAATAAATTTCCCAAAAATTTCATTTCTAATTCAATTTTACAAAGAATTGGAAACGAAAATTTGCTGGAAACGGTTTTTGGGACATTAAATGTAGTCATGAGATCAAATTTATCAGTTCAAATGTTACATATCCCATCGTTGAAAAAAACTATTTCGGAAGCGGCCGCCATCAATTCTGAACACACGTGTATTGTGACTGAACCATTACCTAACAGCTGTCAAATACGTGATAAACGATTTAAAATAGTAGGAGTAGAAAAAACTCTAAAAGGACGAGTTACAACAGATATTTTGAAGTCCTTCAAATATAACAATAAAAAATACAACAGAAACCATAATTAATTTTGATTACCTGAAAAGGTTCAATTGAAATTAACCATTTCAGACAAGTCACTTCTATTCGACTCAGGATGAGGCAATGTTGGGAAACATGGAATATCTATACGCAACTCCTATTTTCAAGCTGGAGGGAATATGGAACTGACAAAAAACTGTTACAATTTGGGTGATGAATCTGATTAACTTCAATGACTGATTGCAAATTCATGAATATGGCACAAAAGCATTCATTCTAAGATTCATTCTTCGATGAATGAAACCGCATTTTGCTTGATTTAACTTTCCGACAAATGTTATCTCAAGAATTATTTCTTCAGCTTGAGAAAGTAAAAAAATTATATTCAATGCTAACACAAGTTGTGAATACAGTACGTTGCATTTGAATTCCATCCTGAAGCTCACCCCAAAGCGATGCGGTGGAGAACACATTTCAAATAGGATTCCATCTTTCGCATTCTGCATCATTCCAAGAAATATTTATTCCATGTCCTTTGAAATATTTTTCAGGGAAACATGTTTAAACCCAAATAATTCAAGCATACCGTACATACAGGACGAAAATGAAGAACAGTAGGTGGGCAGCTGACTATTCGCATGGCCTTTCGAAAGTTATTCATCTTTGCTAAGACTTATTGATATAAAATATCGAGCATAAAAATACGCAAATTCTCACTTCAACCTGATTGAAAACGAATGAGTTACATTAATATATACAATATTCTTTCTAATATTTGTAAACCACCATGGTTGGGTGGAAGAGCAAAATTTGTCTTCGGACACTTTTTGAACCCTGCCAATTGACAGGCCTATAGGTTGGTATAGAATGAATAAGAGAAGTGTAGTAATGATTATTCGATTATTCCTTTACATATATATATATATATATATATATATATATATATATATATATATATATATATATATATATATATATATATATATTTTCATTAGTACTACTCTACATTGTTACTTATACCTGTCAATAAAAGCCTTTATTATTATTATTATTATTATTATTATTAATTCATAGAAAAAGTTATCATTTCTGTCAAAAATATTAAAAAGATAATAATTTTTCATATCTTCAACCAGAAATAGTGCTGATACTGAATTTTTCTCGCAATTATACCGAATCATCCAATACGACAATCGATTTGTGGAGGCAAACTAGGAATACTCCCAGAACTTTTTGTAATATTGGATATCGCATTGGAATGGAGCTATACCATTTTTGGTGATATGACGTGAGTGAAATGAAAAGATAGAATAACGCCTTATCGAAAACAGTTACGGAGAATCTATACATTTTCTGTCATTCATTTATAACAACCCATTCCAAATAAGTGTGTCGTTTTTTTTTTTTTCGTTTTTCAATAAATCAAAATCTGTTTTAATTTTTTCCTCAATCCTTTAATAAACTTTCGAAATCAACGAAGCATATCGATGCATTAAATCCCCATGGAATTGTCACCAGTAAGAATTCTGCCATCAGATGAATTTTAATGAAAACTATTTCTACTTGATTCATAATCCTTTTATAGGTATTGTTAAGAATTTCAGTCTAGTGGGTACTGATTGTAAATTAATGATTTTGTGATAACCATTTCATCCACTACCAGATACCCAAGTTCTTCTTTGGAATGCAAGAATAACTCTCAATGAAAAAAATCACAGTTCTCGTATTGAACATGTACTTTGTGACGTTGTTTTGACAGTTCACTTGCTTCGAAGCGAAAGTAATTCAATATGATATTTGCTGGATATTGCGGCACAGCTGTGGTCAATGTGCAACGGAAATAACGCTTTCAACGATGAGATCTCCCAGATGAAAGGGGAATTGTTCAAATTATTTCAAGGATAGTACTCACCAGTTCAGATTTATTTTTGTTGTCTAAATATAACGAGAATGATTTGGAATTCCTAATCAAGAGATTAATGCACGTATGTCTGAATGAATTATTATATCCTCACAGAAGAGATTGATTACTTGTTTGGAATTTTTTTCATTAGTTGACAAAAAAGGACCTCAATCATGCTTTCTCGTTCTACATCGATTGGGTTGCTGTTTGAAAAATCGATTGTCTAGAACAAACTATTCTGTTCTGGGTAGGCGAGTGCTTTTACCTAGTTACGTGTTGATGGGGTAGAAATAAACTTTGTTCTGATCACTGGGGAGCATTGTCTTTTTAGTTCATGTTCGACGAAAAATTGAATCACGGCTCAATAAAAAATTGTGATAAAAATGAGTTCTTTAGTCCGATTAAAACTTTACAAGAACTCCTGTAACAGCTAAATTACCCACTCCGTGTACGATACAAATCACCGAAGTTTTCCTCATTCAATGCGATAAACTTCGAAGAACACTTGGTACCTTTTCAAAATTAGTGAGGTCGTGGTGTTTCGATTAGTTGTGAGCTGGGTTCCGTGTGTCAATTAGTTTTCAGATTTGAGTAATTCATTTCAGGGAGTACAAAACCCATTCACCTTAATCCAATTAACTTTACCACTAGCGGTCATTACAAGAACTCCAACAAGTACCTAGCTCAGCTTCTACTTTACATTGTGTTTTATGATAATGCGCACCTTGTGTTCGTTATCAGTACCAACGAAAATGAATGCATGATTACAGTAATTCATCGATTTAAGCTTCACTACGATTTATATTTCAATTACATTCATTCATTTGGAATGATTGGATATTAAATTCTTTTTGAAACGTCATAGAACAATTATATTTCATTGTTTACATTCGGCATTCAGAAGTAAACTCGCCCTAATTTCACTGATGAACCAGCCTTAAGATTTGGAACCTTCGTGGTTGCCTATCTATCGGGGAGAGAAAAGGGACTTGGTTCAAGCGCGCCCTGACCGTAGACAGTGCAAGTCGATCCCGTTCGTTAGCTTCACTGATAAATCGATTGTGAAATATGGAGCAGTTAATATTATTAACGAAGCCTAATTCCATCTTAGGCAAGTACTTAAATAAAACTTTCAGCAATTTTTCTAATTTAAGACTAATTAATTACAGGCTTCATCCCACCGGGGATAGTAGAAAGTTAGGAGTAAAGCTTTGGCAGCTTCCTGCATTTTGTAGTGTACCTTGGAGTTTTTTTATTTGGATATGAATTTTTGGATATAGGTGTTATAACACCAACTGGGAATGGAGTTCCACTGGAATATTGTTCTGTTTATTTGAAATTCAAGGATGAGGAATTGAGTATCAATATACTGAAGTATCATAGCATATGAATGGTTGAAGTTCATGGTACCCAGGTATTTTGTCCTGATGAGGACCTGATTTCAGAAATATACAAGTTGCTCAGATTCAGTTGGAAATCATCACCCTGTAAGCCCGTTCTTAAGTATAGGTAGCTCTGTAAGGGCACAATAACAGCGCTGTTATTCACTACCCAGATAAAATCAGTTAATCCCTCATGTATTTAGTAGTCTTTCCTGTTACCCATTTTTCAAATTACTTCATATAAGTATACTAATCATAAATTGACAAAGTGCATATTGTACTACATTCCACATAGTTCCAATTACTTTTAGGGCTGTACAGCCATCTGAATAAGGAAATTACTAATCCATGTAAATTAATACTTAACCCAACTTACAATTGCAGAGTGTCCTTTGTTGAATTCCAACATTTCACTCAACCCTGAAATTTTCAAATTTAAATTAATTGTAAAACTCTTTTCACTCACCCTGAAATTCCTTGATTATTTATTGTAGTATTCAGAAGTGTTTTAGTTTTGTCAGATTCCCTTTTCCGACTCAACTAGTCTGGCGCCCAGACTTACTTTTGATTTTGAACATCTTGAATTTCACTGTAAAACTTGACGAACCCACACCTCCGACTTAGAGTTCACGGGTTGCAACTTCCCTTACTTCACTCCTTCGTACGAGATGCTTTTAAAAAATCGCCAAAATCAATTGGGAAAGAGAAACTAGAAAAATCATGTTTTTCACATAAAAATCTGAGTAACTCTCAAGTTGAATATTCTTCAGAACGGTGTATTTTGCCTGGTCTGAGTAATGGCGTTTTTTTATTTTATTTTTTAGTGCCACACTTGGTACCCCTATCATTTTCTTCACGTAAAATCAAAATTTGTTTCCAACTATGGTACATTGCGCCATCAATAAATTGCAAGGTTGAAAATTCAATATTGGTATTAGTGGTATGATTATTTCAGGACGTCATTTTCAGCCACTAAAAGAAAACACATCACTTCTTGTTGGACCGAAAGTACATACAAGTCAAATTGTTTCATGAACACCTATGCCATTCTCGAGAACATGGAATTTTTTTTGGCACCATGTATCATAAGCGACCTTTTCATTCAATGTGACGGTATCAATAAAAGAGTTGTCAATAAATTCGATATTTGATATTTTTTCACAAAAACTTGAAGAATTTACATTCACCTACATTTCAGTTTTTGATCTAATATAACATTTTTCACTTCGAATTTTCCCGAAAATCATAATATGAAGTAGTCTTTTTTCGTCCTCAAAGTATACTACTTCGTTAAAACGAATGCTAGATATAGTCTGCGTTCATGAATGAATCTTTCACCTGAAACTCGCGAAAAGCAGACGTGTTTCTCATCCATAGATATGTTGCCTGGCAGAAAGTTCATCACGTGTTCCATCTCCCACCAAAATATGGAAGAAAAAGTACAGGTATGTATTTGGCACTAGTGTGCGACCCCTAGAGCATAACTCGAAGACGGATCTGTTGCCCACAGACTATGAAACCATTTGCCGCAAATCGAAGACAGTAGACAGTTGTTTCAACATTGATAAATTGCCGTGAGGGCCGAGAGTATTGAAAAAGGAACAAGAGAGTAAACAAATAAATGTCTCCATAACGAGTTTATGAGTTTTCCTTGATGAAATATTCTTCAGCGATTTCTCATTTAGCATAGTTGTTTGATCGTTTGGGTTTCGATAATGAAGTCTGGGGTGAGCGTGGCTCATTTATTGGATTGGAGTATGGAGCTCACCGCGATCCAGACCAATATTAGCTCGCAAATAACGAATCTTTATGTGGCATCATTTGCGTTATGCTGAATCGAATGATTTCACAAGGATTTGATGGAAGATTTGATGTTTACGTGCAGAACATGTCATTTCCTTTATGGAAAATTGGCAGAAGAGTACCAGGATCCATGACGATAGGAACCCGACATATAAATGCATATTTCACATGTAAAGGTTATCAAGTATATATTCAAATAGAAGAACGCTTGTTTCGCTGTCATGATATTAGAAAATGATGAGTGATATTGTTTCAGACTTCCACTATTTTCATAGCTAACTCTATTGAAACCTAATATAAAAATTTATAAGATGGAACACATGTAATTGAACCAGTAAATTACGAATAATTAAATCAAGAATTATTTAATCAAATAAGACACATACATAATCCAAATAAAAAGATTGAAATGGAAATTTGAATCGACATGGATTAATGTTGAAAGAAAGATACAAGTTGGGTGTACTCACGAACTTTCCACCACTGGTATCCGCAATCGTTTTCAGGTTTCAAAAGAGTGAACTATATAAATAATAGAGGTCCGTATATACCTATGACACCTATCACTTAAGAGATTGACGTTAGACTGTACTAAGATGATGATGTCATGTTTTTTGAAAAAAACAGGACATAAAAACGATATTTACAGCCAACAATAAAATCACCACATTCCTCCGCTCCCCCAAGGACAAAATTGTCAACGAATCACAGGGTATGTATGAAATACCATGTTCTGATTGCCATAGAACATATGTAGGCCAGACCAACAGACGTGTGACAAGTAGAGTATACGAACATCGACTTGCTGTCCGAAAATCAGACCCATCTTCAGCTCTGTCCAAACATCATCAAGAGACAGGAAACAATATAGACTTTGAGAACACTAAGACCATCGCCACAGCAAAAACACTACAAGCTCGTATAATTCGGGAGGCCATCGAAATCGATCAGCGACCTTTCTGCTTAAATAAACGTGACGACGGTCAGAGACTTCTAACTGCATGGAAACCCCTAATTTCCAGATGCCCAGTCGCCACCAAGACATCCGACGGTGCTTTAGCAGCACCCGCTGCTATACATACCACCCAACATCCCTTGATACCTCAGTTCGATCTAAGGAGTAGGCAGATTGAGACCTTAGAAAGAACTCGTGACGAGACCTGGGGAGTAGGCAGATTGAGTAATATTTTTGGTATTCATTTGCTGGGGCCACGATTTTAGCCTGTATTAAAACAAATTCCATTTCTGTTAACATGATATGTTTCATTGAAATAAATGAAGAACTGTCGAGTTTCACCTAATTCGCCAGGAGTATTCATTATAATAACATCCACCAGGCAATTAGTTTTAATTTTTTTCTCATTCATATTGTTTTGTTTTCACCTTTTCGATTTCAAGTTATTGAAAATTCGAATGGTTTCAATTGTATTATTTATATGTTCTTCAATTACTAGACTCACGTATATCAGTATAACTTTCCGGGGCTAAAGCAGCAATATGACGAATGGATGCAAAAAAAAATTACAATTATCCTCCCAAATATATTTATTTGGTTGAGGTATATGATGATTCATCATCCAGTATTATGGAAACATTATACTACATATTATCAAAAATTCGAAGTGATGGTTCTGTTTTGTAGGAAAATGCAGGGGAGAGGCCAAAATGAAAATGTGGGGTAGGAATTTCATTCCGAAAAAATAGTCAGCTTGATAAAAAATATATTTTAATTGTAGGAATCAGAGGTTTGAGAGATTTGCAATATTTCATTGAGCAACAGATCAACCAATTTGCAGTAATTCGAATATTGTTGGGAAACGTGCTTCATTTAATCCCTTCAAGACGACTCCACTGAATATGCTAACGCCGAGATTGCGAAATCAGATTCGGGAAGTATCAGGAATTACTCAGGACGGGCATTGTTCAGAGTTTTCCTTGGATGCACCCAACTTTCCGGCAACAATACACCTCGAAATCCGTCGAAAACAAGTCCTTGGTCTCCGATCTCTCCGCAGCACCGTCGATTTAAAAGCTTCGACGATACAATCGCAGTAGGCCCGGCACGGGGAGGCGACAATGCGGCGATTACGTTTTCTCGTCTGATGTGCAAAGCCCGCGGATCTGAGAGGATCTCGCTTGCCGTCGTGAATGCTGCGCTAACACCCCCAGTTCGGTCAATTCCCAACCTTGTCTGTATAGATTTATTCGGGGAGAGTCGCATGACAAACATCAGCATTCCTGGGACGCTCAGTGATGAAAGGTGGCTCTTCTCGAGTTCGAATAATGGGATAAAATCCAGAAGGGTCAGGAATTTTTTAGTTTCCCCTGAAAAACTTGTTCGTACTACTTCTCATGCCACTAGAAATTTTTTACAGGTAGATCATAAAGATATACTCTGTGAAAAGTAAACAAACCTAACCCAAATAATGAGTATTTAGTATTTTATCATTTGTTTCGATAATGATTTCATTGCCTCCTCATTGACAAATAAATATAAGTAGAGATATCATCATCCGGAGCAGAAAATCAAAGTCACCAAGATAGTAGGCTTTCGTCACAGTAGTTGCTTGTGATTGCCAAGAGAACATAAATGCCCTTCAAAATCATTTGCACACATGTGGTACTTATTTTTTTCTCCAGATGTGATTTAGGTGAGCCACCGAATCATTCAGAGATAGAAAAACAACGAGCGAGCTCCCGATATGGAATCATTGAACACAATCAAAAAACAAATGTCCATACACTCCTTGTCATTATTCCCTTATTTTTTTCTGTATCAGTTGCATTTCAAAACACTAGGATTCGAACTCAAGGAGCCATAAAACGATATTTTACGGTGATTAGCTTTGATTGAGTCAGTATTACTACTTTAAACTCGAAATCTCTGTTTGAAGTCAATCAGATTTCGCAAAGCAATCAAGTTACAGGAAAACCATATTGATCAGAATTGAGATCTGAACCCTGGTGTATCAACGAATCTATTTTGTTGATAAATTTTGGGCAAAAAACAAACGACGATTAGACAAGCTCAAATTCGCAAAAAAATCGAATTATCAACAATGTGACTCCAGTTCAAGGTAACTTTAACATAAGGCAGATATTCCTGGCCGATCAAACAAGTCATTTCAAGTTGAAACACACACCGCCATTTGGCATTGCGATTCGTATTTCGATTCGTCTCAGAAATCATGAATTTGAAGGCCTAAAGGATAAAGCGCCAAGGTTCTTCACACTTCTTTGTCAGAATAATATCCAAAATTCTTCTGCAGGTTAAATAACATTAGTTTGAAGATTCGGGTAATGGAGAGCTCAGTTTTGAACACTGTGGAAAATATAGAAAGGTCTGAATCCAAAAAAATATCATTTGGTTCGATTGAAAACTTGAGAGGAACTGACCCCGAGTAATTTTCTGAAGTAAAGGAATGATGGAAAACATGAATTTTGTTTAGTAAATTTATGTATTTAGAGGTTCAGGGATTTTTCATCGTTGAAGGTTGAAACATAAGTATATGGCAAATATAGTATCGAAGTCATTGTCATTATTATTCGACGTTTTTTATGTTACTAATGGTAATCTCATTTCACCATTAGTATATTTTCGACAACCTTCAATATCGGTAATTTAATTGTTTTTATTCCGAGATTTATTTCCCGAAACATTTCTGTTACACAAAAAAGGAATTTTTGATAATCCAAAGTGATGATACCCATTATCTCCGGCACTGGCAACATCTCTTGCCGCACCAAACAATGGAAACAAGGACGACGTCGTTGATCCGCTTTGCGCCTCTTTCCATTCTCTCCGCTGACAGTCATTTGATCCGCGGAACAAAACTCTTCAATCACCGGCCGGTCGGTGGAGAAATTAATTTCATAGACGCCGAGTTGCCTGCTGAGTGGCTGCGAAACGCCGCGACGCCGACGTCGACGCACGGCCGTCACAAACGAATCCAGATTTAGGGGGACGAGTTTCACTGATAGTCCGAGAGCTCATGCCGAAAACCTAGAAGAGCATTTCAAATGGTCATATTTCCATGTAATGTAGTATCTATGGTGTACATGTGTCATTAACCGCTCGCTAGATCAGGAAGTGGATCACCTGGTAGTTGGGCAATATCCGCAATAACCGATTACTTACTGCATCTTCAGCAATAAACAAATCTTGTACCAACCTCACCATCACTTGAAGATTGAGAGCGGATTCCATACACCTGATCTAAAAAAAAGTACTGACAACATCAACGAAACGAATCATTTTGCCCCAGCAGGAGTTGAGCACAAGTTTTATAGAGAGCTTCCCAAAACAAATTCCCCAAAAATAATTTTCCGCTCCTATTTTTCCAGTAGGCAATATACCATGTGTAATATGGGTCTTATCAAGAACATATTTTTCAAATCACCTTAATCAAATAACGGTGTCGAGTTTTTTTAGAATGTTACCCCGAACATTTCCAAAACGAGCTGATACATCAAGAATATCTGATATCAATTACCTACAATGAGTATATTTCAACGTCTGAAGAATATATATTTGTCTAACCTCACACGTTCCAGTAGGATATTTCCTTTGAATTCCGCATAATTTCTCCACCCAAAGGGAAACTTTTTGATAGCATTCCTTTATGATACTCGATAGACGAATTTTTGATGTACGCTCTTAGACCATTATGTGAGGAACTGGTTTGCAGCTCTCCATAACTATTCCCTATGACTCGTTTCTCACGTTTTTCAATCCTATATGAACGATCTCAGCACCAGCTATCAAATACTACACGAAACACTTGAAGATTATATACACGAAATTCTTCAATATTCTTTAAATTACGCCTCCGTCAAATGTTTCACTACTCGTTTACATCCCATTCTGCATCACACTCGAATATGAATGAAAACAAAAGGCTTGAAATATTCTGTCACGAGCTCTCTGACTACGATATTGCTCTGGCGCATTGTGTTGGTATTATTCCAATGCGTTCAACAACTCAATCCACGGTATTGAGCTGTGCCGATTGTAGTATCGAATTTCCTATTACAATTTGGCAAACGTTTCAGGCGTTACATGGACAACAGATGGATTTTCGAAGTTTTTTTGTCGTGCCTCGAAAAAAAATGTATACTTAATTCTTGTTCCTTAGCAGTAGAATATTGAACATCCAATATATAAAAATCGCAATGACATTTCAATAAAACATACGGATTCATGTTCATCAATGAGAAGGAGGAGAGCAGTTCTGTAGGAGATGATTTGTGAATTTTTATTTAGTGAAACCTACCCTAGCAGAGCTCAATTCGACATTGATCACTATTGCCAACAAACAAATAATTAACCTGACTCCCACTTCGATCCTGGGAAATCGATAAGTCACCTTGGTGCTATTCAACAACAGTTTTCACTACTTGCCACGAAGAAATATGTGAGAATAATCAGATATTTTTCAAGTTTGGCGATCACCTGAAACTCGATCGCGTTCTCGATGAAGGACGGTTTTAGATCAGTCGAAAGTAGTTTTTTTCAGCTCATCCTGAGCTAGTTAACAGACCTCTTGCTGAATATATATATCATCGCAAGGTTTCGATCGAGTTACTCTAGAAAAGACATAAGAAATCAGAAATCTTTTTGCGCTTCTTAGAAATTTTTTTTTATCACGAAAAGATTTCATCTGTAGCAACAATCTCTATTTGCTAAGACTACTTCGATACTTGGGACCGGTACCGTAAAAGTTACCAATATAAATATCAGATGCACCCATTCTACCAAACCGCAAATGAAATCTGCGTCGGAACCAAAATTAAAACCGTATTTCCTGCTCAATCAACTGACAGTGTATAAATAGAGACTTCATAAACACGTCAGTCATCCCGTTCACAATGAAGACATCGCTTGAAATGATTCCCATTGCATGTTATAGTATCATATTCCCGCGTGTCCGACGGTTCACAAAGCTCATCAGTCGACGGCTGTACCTCGTCGTTCCATTGTTTCAAATACAGGTATCTAATTAATGGAAGCACAGCATTTGATTCATGCTCGGGCTTGTATCGCGTCATTACTATGGCCGAAGAGAAATTAGATATCGGAATTATATCCGGCCCAGAGGCAGATACTCCCCTACGATACCACCGGTAGGCCTTTCAAATTAGACGAAAATGCGATGTGATATCTCAGAATCGACTAGATTCCGGGGCCATAATGCCGATAAAGGCAATAAAAAAGAACACAGTCAGAGAATGCTAGAATTCAGATAGAACTGACGTTTTCACGTATTTAATGGGAAACTATGTCAAAATGACGAAAACAAAGATAAAATTGTCAAGAAATGTTCATCTCCTCAACAGAGACGTTTAAAACCGCAAGTGTGTTTTTTTCTACTTCTGTCAAGATTGAATTAAATTTTAATATACAACCTGGCCTATGTAATGTATAGGAGCTGGCATATGTAATGACCCTTGGTTCTTAGAGCGTTGTTTCTATCTTGATCTTCGTTGATATGGCCCCCTCCATATAGCTTGAAGTTTCCGGTATCTTTATTCTACTTCTCTCAACAGAACATACAATTGGTCTATCCAGACCCCTAATAACGCTCATGATGCTCATATATTTCTCAAGCTGACAGTGCACCATGAGTTCACTCACCACTACTCTTACAACTAACAACTGTACGATTGTATTTAGCAGGTCCTCCGTGAAGTTGGGAGGAATATTTGTCTGGCATATTTTTGGCAAGTGGGCGGTGTCCGCTGTAATAGAAAATCACGCCTAACGTCGGCACTTCCACGATGTTCCAACGAAGTGAGCTAGTCCGTGAGCGAAGAATTACCAACAAGACGCTAAGAACTGTCAATGAATGTTTTGGTGTCGAGTCCCACACATAAGAACTGTATTTTAAGGTCACATATCTGCCGAGAAGTGAGGTATTTCTTCGGACGAAACAGAAATCTAAGTTTCTGGAGAGCACCTTTAGCGATCGATCTCACATGGTTTTCCCCTAGGATCATTAGGGATCATAATTCTTAGCATCGAAATACTTGATTATGAAGGGATAGTTACTCCTGAAATCTGAATTTTTGATGAAGATATATCGGCTTTCTTTGAGAAGAGAAATGCTTGGTTTCTCCCAACATAAAATTCCACTGAATTGATTTTACCACATTTTATTATTTTCGTCATCATTAATGTTATCGACGCTAATGATGCCTCTCTATATTTCCTTACGTTTCTCGTCTTTATATGGTGACTCTGAAAGAGGCACTAGTATGAAGAGAAATACTAGTACGACAGTAACTGTCGTACGCAAAACTATGCACTGAACAAGATGTTTTCTCCAGCAAATCATTGATATGAAGAGGATACAAAATGGGCGCCAGAACTGAACCCTTCATTCACTGATAGAAAATCTGTCGATATTCCATCAACAACCACATATAGAGTCCTATCAGACAAGAAACTCGCGCACAGTTGAGAAGATAAACCACAAGACGGCAGTTTAGAATGGAGACCCCAATGCCAAACTTGATCAAACTGAAATATTCGATGGAATGCTGGCAAATATGTGAAACATAAGCCAATAAGTCACAGGTCGATCGTCGATGGGGAAATCCATAGTGTCGATCATTAATTATTTCTGATTTCTCCAGGTATTCAATAAGATTCATATATTGCTTTTTCCATAACTTTAGAAATACCTATTTATTTGAGTCACTTAATTTTGTAGTTACTTTCGCTCAAAAAGTACAGAAAATTATTCTTTAGATTTCTAATTTCTCATAACTTCCGTGGAATCGATCGTGAAGATCTCAAACACCTTGAATAAACCCATTCTGGCACTGTAACAAATTGTTGCATTTCAATATTCTATTTTGAGTGGACTACGTCTGAATGTTTCGGAACTGGGGAGCAACGTTGAGGAAATGTCTACTTTCCTACTAATTGTCAGTTCTCGGATATGTTATTATGTTTCTGTTAGAAGGCCCGCCAAAACGTAATTAAGAATAATTTATGAATTTAATTGGCGCGGAATGCCGGGTTGATGTCGGAATTGTGTTAACTGAGGTAATTAATGTTAATGTGGCCGATGGCATAGGATTATCTCTGAAAAGGCGCCGATTCCTCAAGCTTATGAGGCGTCCCTAACAAAGAAGGCGCAAAGGGTTTCTTCGACATTTTCCGACCTAACTTCGAAGATAGTCTCGACTCATTTGATCAATTTGTCTCAGATCTAGCTATTTTCTATTATTTGGATTAACGTCTCAAAAGATTGTTTTCTATATTCCAACTTCAGTTGAACAATAACCTAAGCACCACAACTGAACGGGCAGGATTTTTCAAAGAAAATGAGAGACCTGTTTGATTAATGTTCTTTGCTAGCTCGCGGAACATGCAAAGTAATTTCACTGGTCAAATCGTAGAAAGACTGATTAGCAGTAATGCCGTATTTATAGAGATTTGACCTTCAGATCTTGAAAATAATAGGAGCCGTAATCTCAAACAGAAAAACATCTCACATAAGGATTTATTCCCGAAAAAAACATTTTCCATAGTCGAGCGTATGTGAGAACATTCATTTCAGAACCAGACCTGACTTAGCGAGAAGGGAAGTATACATTACACATTCAATCAATCAATCAATCAAATATGCTTTATTGTCTGAGGAATCCTTATTGACAAAGCTACTGCAACTTTATGAAGTCGAAGTGTTAACACATCACAGATGAGTGAGCATCAAAAATACTAAGTCAAGATGCATCATTGTAATATTCCCTCAAGTCATAGTGGGCTTTTTGCAGAAGTACTCCCTTAACTGATTTCCTGAATTTTTTTTAATTTGTTTTTGACCTATAGTACATTGGAAGGTGGTTGTATATTTTATTGCTCTCATATATCAAAGAAAATTTGGTCATTTCTGATTTTGGGATTGGCAAGGGTATATTTCTACTTCCTTTTGTATCGTAACATCTGTCATCATTTGCTGCTGAATTATAATAATTTTAGGCACACGGTTTCTAAAAGGAACAAATAAAGTACATCCATTGTCTAAATTTTTTCAACTCTATTGAAACCTGTTGCTAAGAGCGGATGGATTGAAATGCAAATCAAGTGAGAAAAAATCAAATCGAAATCAAATTTTTTGTCAATAATGAAATTAGGGATTGATTGTTCTATTTTCCAAAGTATCGTCCTCTCTCAGAGGACTACCAATAGTGTGCATCATGGAGTTGCTGGAATGCTGCATTCAGAATTGTTACTTCCAGTTGAAGGATCGTTTCCTCAGCCAAGATGAAGGACTACCAATAGGATCACCATTATCACCGGTAATAGCCAACATCTACATAGAGTGGTTCGAAGCAATCGCCATCGAACAGGCCAAAAAGAAACCCCGCGTCTGGTTGAGATATGTCGACGACACGTTCATAGTATGGAACCACGGAGATGCAGAATTGGACGCCTTCCTAGAACACCTGAACAACGTGAGGCCCACCATCAAGTTCACAATGGAAAAAGAATCTCAGAGCAGACTACCGTTTCTCGACGTGGAGGTGAAGAGGACCAAAACCTGAATACCTGAATGAGCAATCCAATCACCATCAATCTACGAAGCGAGGTATCGTCAAGTCTCTGATTGATCGGGCAATCAACCTCTGTAACACCAAAGAAAGTCTAGACAAGGAGCTGAACAACATATGGAAGGATCTTCAAAAGAATGGCTTCTCAAAGAAGCCGGTGGATCAAACATTGGCTCGGACGGATCAAAGGAACACCAAGGAGATATTGGAACAGCAAATTCTTACCATCCCCTACGTGAGAGGACTTCCAGGAAGGATCGAGAGGATAGGAGGGAAATATAACGTCAGAGTCTGTTTTCGATCAGGGAACACAATACGCAGCCAGCTCACGAAAATTCGACCACCGAATGAAAACAACGACACCAACAACTGCGTTTACCGGATACCATGCGAGTGCGGCAAATCCTACATCGGGGAAACCAAAAGACCATTGAAAGTAAGAATAGGCGAACACAAGAAAAACACTCAACGAGGAGAAACAACGAAATCAGGAATAGCGGAGCATGTTTGGACAAACCATCACAGCATCAAATGGTCTGAAGCCGAGGTCATACATAAGGAGGTTCAAGAGGAAATTCAAGGAAGCCGCCTACATCCTCAACAACGACGCATTCAGTCATGCCAGCGCGGAGATCCGGAATGTGTGGAGGCCGCTCATCCAAGGCATGGACCGGCTGCAGCTTGATGAGGGAGAATCTCGCGCCAATACATCCATTTTCCGCTGAAGATCGATCGGCACACTACTAGTAGTAGCACCCGCTCGCTTCCTTGTAGTAACCCCCTTTCCCCCACCATAGGGAAATCGGGGGCTTTATAACCGATCACACCTCGAAATATTGTTAGTCATCACCCGAAGACGATTGCGGATACTAGCAATCGAAACGTCGTGAGTACACTCAACTTGAAACTTGGTTTCAAAATTTTTTCATAATATTTCATTCAATTTCTTTATTTGCATTTTTTGACTAGTATTTTATATTCGATACCTCAATTTTCTTGTCACAATATTATTTCATTTAATTCGTTATTTAAAAAAAAAATTTGACTCATATCTCTCTTTGATCAATCATCCCTTTAATTTCATTATTGACCAAAAATTTGATTTCGATTTGATTTTTTTTCTCACTTGATTTGCATTTTAATCGATCCGCTCTTAGCAACAGGTTTCAATACAGTTGAAAAAATATAGACAATGGAAGTCCGAACCATTACCTTTCAGCAAGGAACATTGTCAACCACTTTCAAGCAAACAATTTTCGAACATAAGCCCGAAAAGGCAATTAATTCCATATCTCAAGTCTCGGAGACCGATATTTCCCACACCAGTATCATCGAAAATTATTGAGAATCTTCAGATATCAGCTAGCTAGTAACCTACCACCTTTTATAACGTGATAGTTAGTGAAAGAGATGGTTTCCAATCGGAAAAACCTGGTTATACCGCATTTAATTCGATAAATATCATTAAAGACTATATATTCCAACTACGAAGTGATTCAAAAACATTTACTTGATAAATTATATCATTATGACACCAGGAGCATATAGTATCAAGAAATGGCTTCTTATTCAAAAAAATTTGCCAATTGGTATCAAACGAAGTACTTTCGGAGAAAGATACCTTGTAATCGGAGCGTCCGTATTGGGACCAAGAACCCTGTATAACAGAATGGTTCACACGTTCTGAATTGAATTCTCAGTAAATCATAACGTTCTGAAACCAGTTTCAGGACTTGAGCTGTTGGTATATATTAATGACGAAGTAATGGTTTTAGATCAAATTCGATATCACCAAAGTCAGATATTCACATCTTGATGCTGATTCCAAAGAAGAGATTCCGAAAGTTATGTCACAGACTTTCGTCATGATTTCTCTGTTCTATCCTCTCCTGCCTTTCTTGACTCCTCTACCATTTATTTGTCTTAAATTTCTGTCGAATACTCGAATTCTATATCAGCCTCATTCAATTCAATTGGTATTGAAATCATTGCTATAATAGTGCCAGCATCTGGCAGTAGTAAAATATGCTCCTCTTGTAAACTTCCCAATCTTATATTTCATTAGAAATGTCTGAATAATGGAAAAGGCTAATGATAGTTCATGAAGATGAACTATCATTAGCCTTTTCCATTATTCAGACATTTCTAATGAAATATAAGATTGGGAAGTTTACTGAATTCTAAGTATTTTCATGTCGGCAGTACGGTCTTCACATTCTTTTGTTTTGACCATGAGAACTTGTCAAGTCCTCCTCAAGTTGTTTTACATAACAAAAAATTTTGGAATTTTTTGCCGAAGGTGCTACTTGACACCTCGTTGAACAATGTGAAGTGAGCACAAATTTATATCTCATTTTCCCTGGATCATACGATGTTTCCTGAAAATAAAATAAGGTTATTTATTTCTTGGACGCAGAATGGTGATAACTCGAGTGATAACTGAAACAATCTGAAGCATGAATGGCAATTCTCCCCAAAAGATAAGGTTTGTAGAACATATGATACTGAACTGAATACATGTTCAAATGTGAGAAAATTCGTATTCCAGTTATTGATATATTTTTGACGGCTTTACTGAGATAGAATTGTTATATTGACGGCTGTAGCGTATAATGAGATATTGAAAATATGAAGCAATCGAAAATTTTCGTTAAATCCCATCTGATCTTCACATCCATTCTTCCCGGTTATTCATCGATACTCCAACAAACAAAATATTTAGGTCCTACGAAACCTTATTCGACTCGATTGAGAAAACATTTCATTGAAATGAAAAATATTTGGATCAACCAAATAATAGTAAAATTTTAAATATGATGGTCTGGTGTAATAGGCAGATTGTGGATATATGGTCAATGCCTTTTCAGTACAAAATCAAGAAACGTTTGTGTCATTACGATCAGTTCAAATTGAAGTTTGAAAACAATGAAAATTATTTAAATATTTTAGTATTGATACTTCCGGATCCTTCTATATCCTACTATAGCTCAGGTACAATGAATGGAGATGCTACATTTCATTTGATTTGTGAATATTTTCACTGGAATTGTATGCAATTGGTGAAACAACCACTGACAACGATATCGGATTCCTTTTATTTTCGGCAGGTTTGTGGGCACATGGAATGACAGAACAGATGTGTATCACGTTTCAATTTATAGTGGTCGTCAATTAGTGAAGATATATATCTTTTTTTCATGTTTAAAAAACATTTAATTGGTTGTGAGAAGTTTCATTTTTTTTAGATTTTAAGTGGAGTCTGAATTTTCAGAGTTCGTTTACCGTGCAGAAATGTTGTTTCATTTTAATTTTTTCGGAGGTTAACGATACCTGAATTCGACTGTCTTAGTGAAAGTTTTGAGTGACGTACCAATTACTGCTGATTTTGATGAATATTGTATTCTGTTAATGGAATTCATTTCATCTGTCTGATTGGTATCATTGTCGAATTCATTTTTTTTATTGAACTCATCCTACATTTTTTAATAAAAACGTATTCATATCAAAATAAATATAGGTATCTTGTTCCGTTTTGTTGAAAGCACTGAACAATGTGCAACCTATATCGTGTTCAGATATTATATTTCTAGCCTTGCTACATGAATGATCAGTACCATGAGAAAACAGTCAAGTGGAACATATTGAATTACTTCAATGGTGTGATATTACTTACCGAGGTGAGTTGATTGCCATATTGTGGTTTCAGATACGAATCCTTACTTCACGGTGATTAATTAAAGAGGAAGTAAATAACCGAGAAAATGATTATAATTATACTGCTCCTCATATCTCCGCCTTCATTTCAATCAACATTGAAGACTTGATGGATAATAATATCAAAATAGTCGATAGACTTCATTAGGTGTATTAGGTAGTTATTAGATAGCTTTGAAAGATGTTTGTATATGTTGCGCTCTAGCATTTCCTGAAACTTTTTGTATAGAATATTTTTGCAAAATATCTCGCTGAAGATAAGTTTTAATCAGATTACTTCGATATAAATACTTATCACTTTCAAATTGAATATCGATACTGGAATTGTAGATGATACTGTTCATGTCATAATAAGAAAAATCACTTTCAATATCAACAAGAAAGTTATGGATGTGGGTACCACCTGAGCTATCGAAAAGACTGTTCCCACATATATTAGCAAAAGAGGATTTTGAAAATGCAATTGAGCTCTCAACTGTTTTCACCAAAATATTCAATATGGATATTCATGTAAAAATATGATATATTCTCAATAAGACAAGAAATATTTATTTCGAAAATGCTGGTACACTTACCTTTTTCCTTTCAATGTATAACAACAAGCCTTTGAAACAACATTACCGTGGTCAGCTGTGAAGAGTTCGCTTCTATCATGATGACCCAGGTTCGCATCCTGAAAGTATCACAATATTTCAATTGCGGTATTTGGCGTCCAGTTACGAAGTAGAAGTAATTCGGATTCGTCTTCGAAAACTACAGGATCCATTAATCCCTTGCTTGCACAAGCTCTTGAATGATTTTCTGAGTGGTTCCTCAGAAACCTATAAAATACCTTTAAAGAAAATATCTAGGAAAAATTGTGTATAGGAATTTTTACTAATATTTACAATAATAAATATCATAGTAATATGAGAACGGTGTTGTGCAGAACGCGGCCTACTGTGAGTTTCAAATCATCAAAAGATAGATTGATTTCGAAATATACTCTTTTTGGAAGGTGTGGGGATGGCTTCAATACCATTATCAAATTCTGAATTATATAATATCAGTATATTGACTTCTTCATACAAAACGGAATGTCTGAGAAAGCTTCCTCAATTTAACAAAAAAACATAAAGATATCAATGTTTTTAATTACTAGTGGGACAGAAAAAAAGTCTTTCATTATTTTGAAATCATACGAACAAGGTACTTTAATGAAGCGAATTTTCCGACGAATTTGATGAATGAACAGTCTACTAACTTTCTATTTTGATTCTCATGACATCATTTATCATTTGTTTATTTACGACTCTGTGAAGTAGCTTCTTCGGAACTTCTTGTGATTCTGGCATTCATTATAAACAACCCAAACAGAGTGGAAGATTCAACAATAACATGTGCACCGAAAAAAGCCGTTATAAAAGTCAACCACTTAAAAAGAGTAACTGTTCGTCTTCAGAGAATTGCCGAGATGCAGGGAGAGATAACGAAGTGAAGATGTTATCGAATATGTTAGTTAGAGGAACACAAACACGAAACAATTGCGAAAGCATGTCAATATGTTTCACGCTGATAGTACAAATAAATATTGCCTAATGGTTCGGAGTATTTTCCTGTTTAACATCGAGGTGGAGGCGGATGGACGTTCCTTGTTTATTTTTTCTGGTAATTGGCAACTAGTCAACGGCTGATGGGAAATGGGTTCTATCAATATTTCGCTGCCAGAAAGATTCACATTGATTCGATTCATTACTACTTCTATTTCCCAAGATTGTATCATCTAATCACATATCACATAGAAAACTGATTGAGTCGTTGATATCACAAAAACATTTGTTCATTGGTATGCCAGGTACGTTACCGAGAAAGATGGGGAAGAGAATGCTATAATTGAAAAAGTCAATGACTTGAAAAGATGGTATAGTATTTTTCACAGTAAATGGTATTGGCTTATTAACTGCAATAAACTACCCGATTCAATGCCATTGTGTAGAAAATCATCTGGTAAAAGATGCAAATGTGCTACAGGGTCGAACTTAAGAAATTTGAATTTTGCATAATGTAGGAGATATACAAGTAATTTATTTAAATGTTACAATTCCATTCTATATTTAGTTCAGTGTCGCTATCGCTATCATCATCTAAATTAATTATAATTGGCGCAATTGATTTTACAGAAAGGTACGAGTTTTCATCATTTATAACATGACTAACAGAACTTTTCCAACTCTCGGTAGGAATGTCATTCATACAGTTCCTAATTAATTCTACCACACTACCACTTAAAGTCGGAGAAGTATTTTTTCCGCGCACGCTCGATTTAAGTTGGTGCCACATAAGCTCTATGGGATTGAACACGCAGTAGTAGGGAGGTAGTCGTAACACTGTATGTCCCCATTCTTCTGCAATTGTATCACAAACATACGTTTTTTTTTAAGAAAATGACTGCAGCACTTGTAAAAGTTCTTTTTTTTGTATAATTTTCCTCAAAATATATGTCATTTGCAACCATGAAGTTTTGAATCTCCAATTACGTATTCTTTGAGCCAGGAATTTTTTGCAATTGTCGACTATGATAGCTTGCGTTGTCCATTACTATAACGCTGTTTGGCGGAACGTTGGGTGACAGACAATTTTTAAACCAATCTTCAAAAAGCTCTGCTGTCGTATCTTCGTGATAATCAACACAAGAGTCCTTAATATTTTTGGCAGAAAGCCACATAGCGTTTGGGATCCAAACATTTTCTGATCCTGCGTGTAATATTGTGATTCTCTTCCCTTTATTTGATGGTGCTTTTGTTTTACACTTATCAGAGGAATCAGATCATCCTTTGGAAGGGGTGTCATGCGTGTCAAACCACGTCTCGTCGAGGTAGAGTATTGGCCGATTTTCAGACCGGTATTTTCTTATTGACGTTATATATTCAGAACGCCAGTTTATTAAACGTGTGGATTCCATTATTACTTGTCTCTTGTCAATTTTGCGATTATTAAAGCCCATTGCAGACAGAGCTCGCCAAAGAGTAGTGAGGCCACAGTTGATGTGAGTTTCGTCATTGATGAGCCGCTGTTTCAGACTTTTGATTGTAGGGACAGGCTGCTCATCGTACATAGTGTAGATTTTTCGCCTTATCGCCTTTTTCCCAGTCGTCTAGACTTTTTGTGACACCGGAATCTTTACGCTTTTTTCTTGATTCCATGGAATTTTCAACAATTCGTCTAACTGAAGTAAGAGCCACCTTCGTCAAATTACTGGTTACTTTTGCTGCAGCACCCGCGTTATATCCTTGCTGAAGTAAGGAACTATAAACATTATTTATAATGATTTTCGCATCACAAGATAAGTGATTCTTCTTTAACGAACCACTGGAAGAAGCACTATTACTTTTTATCCACGGACGTCACATACTGCCTATTCTGTACGTTGGGGTATAAAATCTTTGCTATTAATGTCTGTAATAACAAATAAATGTTATAAAATTATTGCACGCCGTAACACAAATGAACACTTCCAATGAAATACAAAGACTAAAATGAACAAGAAGTGTAAGCTGTAATCTTCTACAATCCCTCTCTGAGAAACAAAATTACCTGAATCCGGTCCTTTTACATTTATGATGTGCATCTCGGATTTTACAACTTAAGGGTCTAATTGGTTTTATTATAATCCTTTAGTCAATACCATTTATTGTGAAAACTACTATAGATAACGAGCAACACAGAATGAAGGATAATCACGCCAGAATATTGCATATTCAAAAGATTGCCTCGATGACTCCATGAATTTAAAAAACAATCTATTTCTACCAATAACGTTTACTTTTTTTGAATTTTTGGATTTTTTGGCAATCCAACATCTAGAGTGTATTTCTTGAAATGAGTCTGAGAAATTACAAGAAATCAATATAATATAATAAACGACAAATCAGTATAATATGATATAAGATGTTAATGAAGTCAATAACGCTAATGAACGAGGATCTCGAATAATGAATTGCAGATGAAATAGGAATCCAGAAGACTTAATCTTCAAAATTTCGAAAAATTAGATATATTACGAAACCCGAAACTTCAATATTCCTATAATATAAAAGCATCCGTAACAATACAATGGAAATGACAATTTTTCAATGGAAGTTATATTTTGATTGCCATTTGAAATAAATATTGCTACTTATTTTCCATAATCTACCAGAATGATATCGCAGATTGCATCTCAGCTGATATTTGTATAACGAATACGAAAGTAATAAAGTGATGAGTAATAGGTAATAAAAAATTTTGTACAATATCTAGGTTAGATGATTAATAGTATATTTCATTACTATTGCGGAAGGTGACATTTTGAAAAATCATTTTCGCACGAGTAATGTACACTAATTTTCCTACGACCACCTATTTTAATGAACAATGTGTAAATATCAGATGGTGTATATTGAGTTGCCTGAGTAATCTCACGTTTTATTTGTGAGTCTTTGTTTCAAAGCCTGATTAGCTTTTTAAATCTTCCAATAACGTGCCTGCGCCGGATTCTCTGCCCATGTTAAATACAAGTAGTTCGTATCAAAACCACTTACTGAAATAATTATACATCAACAATTTTGAGCTTTCGTTGCAAAATATCTGAATTTTGTTTTGATGAAATGAAAATACAAGAAATATCATAATGAGATTGATGTTCTAAATTGTTCTAAAGTTGTAAAACGACTTACGAGATATAAGAAAGACATATCTCTGATGTCGTTGAGTCAAATCTGAATAAGCTCGGCTGGTAGAGTATCCGGTAAGATAACCGTAATTTGTGGGGTCGATCTTCGGAGTTAATACTTTTTTCTCTTAATTCTTTTATAAATATTCAGTTTTTAGTTTGGTTTTTATGCAAATATATCACTAAGGAAGAACAATTAACTACTACATCTGTAAATATCACAGGATTCACGGGTTTGACGGCTTACTGACAGTCGTGCGGAAAGTTCCGGTCACTTTCCATGGAATTAAAGAGTGCGATATATTTGACTTTCCTATGTGGTCGTAGGGAAAAATACTTATCATATTTCATCTCGGCTAATATAACTGAATATTTCCCTCATATATAAAATGTCCCATAAGAGCAATGCAATTATCGAAAACTTACAGCGGTAATTGCATTGTATCAAGACACCATAACAACACATTTGAATCCGCATCGCTAGACGTCAGTAAACAACACAAATAAATGTCAGATAGACTTCAAAAATAGAAAAACATTTCGCGTTTAGGTGAGTACTCCATACAATCTATAGAGGAAAGTATAAATGAACATAAAATAACATTTCCTTGAGAATTTCTTCATTCGTGAAATATTCCAATGAATTACATTCGTGCACAAAAATAAGCAGATAATTTTGCATTCAAGCGTGATATCTTATACAAATTGCATTCGGTTATTTTCATATTTTGTAAAAGACCCTTTCGCCAAAATATGAAAATAAACTTGCAATTTTTAGATATCACTTTCTTGCAAAATTATCGGTAAATTTTATGCACTCGTGCAATTATAACCGACAACATCATGCGTGTTCACAGTTGCCTATCTCATAGTTGAGTTATCACCTCGTATTGAAAGTGAATAATTTTTTTAATTCAAGTTCTGTATGTAAAATGGAGCCAACAATATTTCTTGATCGATGTACTCATCAGATATTATTTTATATCAAATTATTATTTCATTTATCAAAGATAATTTCATATAAGCGTTTGTATTCCTCCCTTCGTATCAATTCATTGTCCTCAAACGAATCTCTAGAATGGTTAGAAATTTTTCCGAATTGTTTTGATTTAGGTAATCTGCCATCTGTTACCGATATCAATATCACAACACTCGAAAATACGGTCCGTATCTCAATATTATTGCGGAACTGTCCATCCACAATAGTTCGATATAATTTGTTTTGAAACAGCATCTGCTATTTGCAGTGCGTTCCGTACGACCCCCGGACTCAAACCAATATCACTTAACGGGTTGATTACGCACGTGTCCACTCAACATATTACCCGAGGCTACCCTTCGAGAGACGTTTGCATCGCCCAGTGACACACCACAATAGCGCACTCGGTACAGGGCTGCGCACCCCATTGCTAAAAATTCATTGTCCTATTGCAATTTTCTGCGACCATAAAGGTCTGTCAAAATTACATTTCACGCATCATAGATCTTTCTAGGCATATATTCGGGTAATGAAATTAAAAGCGGGTGTGATGCGGTGATTCAAGCGTCTCGTTATTATTTTAAGGATATATTGAGGTACTTCAATTGGGTATCATCTGCGGGAGTGTGATAATAGTAGTTATAATCTCGCCAATCACTTTTTTCCAGAAGTGATACATCGTTATAGAAGCCAAATACTCTTGCAACAAGCATCACAGATGTGACGAGTGCGGAAAGTGGTATTTTTCTGTATGTTGACCGAATGATGCGAAAGAGAATTCGGTCAAGCCGGTGGGTGCACCGAGCAAGGAATAGTTTGTTACACACCGAGGTGGGAAGTGATTCATTCCTGTCTTGAGATCAGTTAGTTAATCGAGACGCAAAGCGTCGAGGTTAGCTATGATCTCGAGACAGGAATGAAACTTCCTACCGAGGTTTGTATACCATTTTATTTACAACCATCATATCTTGATTAAAATTAATAAACCTCTGTTTCGTTCTGAACATATCTAAAATATTACATTTAACGACAAATTACTAAGAACGCGGTTTTCGGTTATAATTGCACGAGTGCATAAAAATTACCGATAATTTTGCAAGAAAGCGTGATATCTAAAAATTGAAAGATTATTTTTATATTTTGGCGAAAAAGTCCAAAGGACGAGGGGTCTTTTACGAAATATGAAAATAACCGAATGCAATTTGTATAAGATATCACGCTTGAATGCAAAATTACCTGGTCATTTTTATGCACGAATGTTATTCATTGGAATTTTTCACGAATAAAGAAATTCTCAGGGAAATTTTATTTTTTGTTCATTTATACTTTCCTCTATAGATTGTATGAAGTACTCACCTAAACGCGAAATGTTTTTCTATTTTTGAAGTCTATCTGACATTTATTTGTGTTGTTTACTGACGTCTAGCGATACGGTTTCAAATGTGTTGTTATGATGACTTGATACAATGCAATTACCGCTGTAAGTTTTCGATAATTACATTGCTCTTATGGGACATTTTATATATGAGGAAAATATTCTGAATAATCAAGTAGATATATTGTTACCGTGACTACGGGGTATTAAATTGTCACCAATATAAATACATGTGAGATAAAGTCAATAAATGACAAGTAAAGTCTAGAATAGATGAAATGTGGGCGGGATATGAGGGCGGGAAGTAGAGAATGTGACCCTTCCCAACCTCCAATGACGTAAATAATAACAGCATTACATATATGGTTGTAAATAAAATCAATTTCTCGAATTTGCCATAACATTATCATTGTGAACTGAGAACTCCGACTGTTAGTGGGAGTTCTAGCCGGGCACTCCGGCCTCAGGAGGCATCTGACTCTCATAAGAGTTGAGGCAGACCCACTATGTGCGGAATGTGGAGAGGAGAAAGACTCCTTCCACTTCCTTTGCGAATGTGGAATATATAGCAGGCTCAGAAAAAACGTGTTCGGGGCCGCCACTGTCAAGGAATAGGAATTGAACACTGCAATGGAAAGATATTTCGAACTTTTAAAGAAGGTTCGAACAGGTATCCGCCATGTGGTGAGTGAGGGAAGATGCTGGGGTGTGCGAAAAGGGCCCACTGGGACCTAGTCGCTGATGATTGCGTCCACCACCCTTTACCATTACTAAACCTAACCTAACCTAATTTCATTTTCCCTCAAGATATCAACATTTGTCAATTCGTTTTCTTTGGTTATTGTTATTTAATTTTAGTAATTTTGGTTTTGCTGAGTTGTGAAACAGCCTCGGCTGATACTCCGGCGCCTACTCACTTGTATTATACTGAATGTATATTCTCTTTTCTTTTGACTCTTTGATTGTATCTGGTCTCGGTAGTGTAGTGGTTAGCATATCTGCCTATCAAGCGGAAGGCCGGGGTTCGAATCCTCGCCGGGCCACCGTGCTGGGTAATCGCACGCTAAAAGGTAAGGCCTCGTTGATCCATTGCTCGCACAAGTTTCGACTTCTGAGGGTTGACGTTCGTCAGCTGGTTAACGGAACGAACAATTTTAAAACAACAACAATTTAAAATCTGTTATGGTGAATACATTGGACGTATTATTATTATATGAGTGTGAATCTAGCATTCCGTGCGAGTTATACACTATACTTTTTCTACGGCTATAACAGATGATATTGAAACGTTTTGACCATAACATGAACTTCAAATTGAAAGTCTTTCAGAATTTCCATTCTGGTACAATTGAATAAGTAAATAGAGCTGCCGTTGCTTGAAATTTGACATTCCATAAGAGACCTCATTTATTGTGTAATAATAACTACAACTGTAACAAAATGAAGTCATTTTATTATCGGTTTAGGAATGGAATTGAAGACATATGGTGTACATCACTGTTCTATCGAGAACAGTTGAGATGGAACAGTTTTGTGTAATAACCCTACAAAAAGTTTTTTCCCGCATTTGTTATTGCGTACAACATTTCGAGTATGAAAGTATATTTGCACGTGATATTTTCATGAGAAGATTGGGGACAAAATAATTTTATATACTTCTCATACCCTAACTGAGAATTTGATAAGCAATTTCAGAATCGAATGTACATCATTATTAGGTAATGTTACTACTTCAAACGACGATTTGATTATGTGATACGATGCCTTACTCTTCCATGTGCACATCATAAGTCAATGACGAGTTCTATATTTAATTTTTTTATATGTAGATTCACACGAAAGGGAAGCCCTGTGATGATCAAAGAACATCGCGTGAATCAAGGGACAGGAGATACGAATTAACATTCACTTTGAATTTTTGAAGTTTGAAAGCCTCAGGAAGAACCTCTCATGGCAAGGAGTTCCAAAGCTCAGCTTTTATTAAAAAAAGATTCCTGAGCAAGAGAGGTTCGACGGATTTCCAAGTTCATTTGTTTAATTGAAAAACACAGGCAGAACCTAACACAATAATAAGTAATAATAATGATAGTAATACAAACGTAATATTATTAATAGAAACAGTATATAGTTCTACTTGATAGAAGTGGTAATTAGAAGAATCAGAAGGTCAGGAGTCCTTCAACTCAGAACTGTTTCAATAATGAACAATATTCTTTGATTCTAATTGAGATTTATTGAATCTATTATATTCTCTTGTAGATTATTCCATTTTTTAACATCACTATTTTTATATTTCCATTCTGATATTGAAACTTCAATATTTTTATTATTAAAAAACTGTCATTCTTTCCACCAATTCAACTTTCTATAACATATCAGCTGAAAAGATGATCATAAATATGATATTTTAGATTTAAGTATCAATTGAACAGAAAAATGTTGATGTTGATTATGCTTGTCTTGAGCATCGATATCTAGATATGAATATTGTTCATCATATTTCAGGATGAATTGATGAAATCCATGATGAAATGCATTTCATTAGCTCACCCAGCGGTTTTCATAAAATAATTCTTCATGAGAAAATAAATATTAAAGGATCAACAAACTACTGCACCCTAATTCTAGTGTACACAGTACACACTTCCCCCATAAAACGTAATACCTTAATGGACTTTTTAATGGTCGCGCGGATATCACAATTTGTTAAACCTCTTTTCCCAGCATTCCCATTATTGAAATCCACGACCAAACTGCTCCGGATCCAGAATCAGTCATTAGGCAAGATTAGCATCATTACACGTCAAAAAATCAGGCCTGCTTTGGGATCAGAACTCTAATAATCCTGTAGTTGTTTGTATTCTGACTCAATAATTCCTGTTATGTTTTGTGCCATCGATTCGGAGATGCGGGTAATGAAGCCAATAAATCTTCCTCATTCCAACAAGGGGATGTATGAAAAAAAAATCTTTAACAATCATCTCGTTTCATATTTCTCCATTCATTTTCGAATAAAAATATATCCCTGACACATTCGCAATCCAGTAAATATTTGACATAGTTACTCGATGTTCATTTGGAAATAGCTATTCTCAATGATTCAGAAATTACCACAATATAAAAAATACTGTTTTCACCAGAGAAGAAACCATAGTTATGAATGAATCTCAAATGATATTTTTCATTTAAAACATTTTGAAATAATTCAGTTTCGATGAAAAACGCAAAATTCTTTTTATATCTTGGATAAATACCTGTCTCTATACCAAAAAGTGCGGTGAATCAGAAAAAGTTATTCATACCGAAAACGATTGTGAATGAGCCGTAACTTCGTGAGCACTTATACAGATCTGTTCAATAAGTATTTCCTGATATTATGAAGATAGATATTCCTCGAAAAAACAGCAATGCCATATAAATAGAGGTGCTAAAAGCCACAAAGTATTCTTTGATTATTACAATTGACCCCTCATACGGAAAAAAGTGAAAATATATCATATTTAGCAGTGTTGTGAAAAATTACCCAATTCTTCGACTGGTCAACTTTATAAGGAATCTCTTCGTGTAATATTTCTCCGATCTTGATATCTTATTCGATTCAAATATTGAGAATGGGCACACTATTTACGACCGCACTATACATTGATAATCAGGAAAAGACTACACAGATCATATGAAAGAGATCATAAGATTGGTTTGATGATTGGATTGCTCAGAATTGAAACAAATATTGCCATTTACGTTACTGCATCATGTTCTCTTCACGACATTTCTCACCTCTATATTTTCGTCTTTGTTGAAGTGTTCATCTGAGAAAAGAGGAAATGAAAACACACCATGAAACTTTCACAAAAAATTTCAATGAAGATGTGAGAGAATCGAAATGATCCTTGAATGGTTTATCATCTGAACATGTTCATTATGAACAACATAAATATATTTTTTCTGACTCTGTTTTGTTGCTTCAATATCACAAAATTAGACATGAAATCCAGATCCATAATTCTTTGACGTTTTTGAGGAAGAACTGAATAATTATCTGGCAATTAGGGCCGCTAATAGTTTTTTCCATGGAATCGCAGTCATCGATCGTTTGATGAAGGTATAACGAGGTCTTGAAAGTTTTACGAGAATGCAAATGAAATCCATTACAAATATTGAAGTTCATCTGATATTCATAAAAGACATTAGCTATCCATTTTCCATCGTTGATGTTCGTTTGTGATGTTTCCAATCATTGTACTCTTCCATTATGTATGATATCTTTTTGTTATTGTCCCATAATGATAGTCATTTGAACCATAGTGAATCCAATACAAACTTTCTGGATTAATTTTTCAATGCTAAGAACATTAACTTTCAGTTAGGGGTGATGAACCCACCATTATATCATTATATCCCTCTATATCACAATGGGTTGAATACATAACTCAGATCAATTATTGATATCATGAGATATACCCATCAAGTCATTGTCTGGAGAATTACACAATGAAGGTACCTTCGACACACTGGGGCCGATAAAAATTCAAAGGAAATGGCCGACAAAAAATCTTCATTTCAATAAGGAAATGAATTTCGAACTAGTACAACATTTTCAAAATTTTATTTCTGTACATATAGTTTGACGAACTATTCACAAAACCTAATAGCTCATTATAAACCATCTACGCCCATGAACAAGTACTGGGAGCATTTTATTTGTATTATAGCTGAAATTATTATCAATACCAAATGAAAGAGTTGATCAAAAGTAATTAAAATATTACATGTGTATTTCAATTGAAGGAGTTTATGGAAATATAAATAATTATTTCCAAAATTTACCTATTCAAATCCTCTAGAGATATTTGTCTTATAGTTTTCGTCACATGCAAAACAAACATAGTGAGCCAGAAAAATAACACATGAAATTTTTTTCTTACGATTTTGATGACATAAAATTCATTCATGACTGAGATCAATTCGAAGAAACTAATGCACCTAATCATTTTCCCTTGGCAAACTCAGAGTGCTCTTTCCATGTGAAACTGGTTGGATAGGCTCATCAACAATAGAATGATACTATACCAGCTTTTTAATAATCCACTTCCAACCCAATTTTCCATGATATGGTATTATGGAAACGGAAAAACACTTCATATCAACGTTTCGTAGGTACGCTCAAGCGGAAACAAAAATATCATACTCCTGTCTCGATACAACTGGCATTTCAATTTGTGTATATATATGCATCCAATGATATGATGTGAAGCTTCGTATACGCGGATTATGGAACAATAGCCATATATCCTTGTCACTCAAATGTAGACTTCGGAAAATTTGACGTGTGAATTTCATGGTGAATTTGCGTAGTGGAAATTCACTTATATGCGGCGCTGGCTGAGCTGTTCATGGCAAACCAGGGTGCCAATGATATTATGTCGCGGCAGGTGTACCGTAATGCCATTTAGGAAAAGTAATCAATAATGTTGTTTCACATCGCACAGCTCACAAGAATTCGAAATTAGGATGTTATGGCAGATATATACATGTATTTGGCGAGGAACACAAACCAGTTTCGAAATGTCAGCAACACATAATCTTAGAACAAATAATTCGTTGTTATGAACACTTCATAGAACTGATGAATACAAATCAATCTACTCACACATTGAATGCCACAGCGGTCAAAATGACTATGTTTCTTGGGATCAATAATCGGTTCCAGAGATAATTGTCAATATTATTTCAATAAAATCACAAAAAAACTTGGAAAATCAATGGATATTCATGTAATTTTATGAAATTTTATGACCAGATTCGCTATTTTTGTACAACACATGTTGATTCCTGAGAGGAATACCCATAAAATTGTCATTACTTGCATCTGTATAATTATTATCCTAAAAAGGTTGACGAAAAAGCTTCGAAAGTACTTGTTTCACTTCGTTGACAATTTTTTTTTTCAGAAATATGATCAAACAGTCTGTTTATTTGTCATCAAGAATTCGTTTGTTATTTATAATTTCCTTTGATTTTTTTGTATTCGTAATAATCCAAAATCTTGTTATTTAGTTCAAATACTTTAATGTATAGATATTCACAAATTGAAATTATGCGTTGAAATTGTTCGAATACTATCACTTTACCCCTTTCGCAATTATGATGTTGATAACTGTGTGTTGAAAACATTGATTTTCCGCAGATGTTTGATACAGATCACCACTTCAGATATTTCATTAGTCATGCAAAAAGAAGATCTCTTTCTGAGTACTGTTTGAACGTCATTATTTTGTGGTGGATCAATATTCGTTCCGTAGTTTTTTGGGTTTGTAACCAACCACAATCTGAAAAAATAAATCGACACGCCATGTAGATACAAGTGTAGGTATATCGAAAGTAAACATACCAACAGATATCTTCACTACACCCCAAACCACCACACAAGTGTATAGTGAAATGCCTTTATGATAGAACAAAAATCGTATTTAACTCACAAGAAAAAATCAGTGATGAGATCAACTTCATAAAATCAGTATCGCAAGAAAATGGATATCCAAAATTCATAGAAAATTCATAGAAAAAACTTTGACAGAAATTGAAAATTCGAACACAGTCCACAATGAAGACATACAACCTACGCAAAACACACAACCCGTATCAAACATTATACCTTATGTCCCTCGTTTGTCTGAAAAGATAAAGCGGATCGGCAACAGGTATAATGTTAGAACAACATTCAAAACAACAAACACTTTAAGGTCAATACTCACACATACCAAACCAAATAACACAACGGAAAACCCACAAAATTGTATTCATCAAATTCCTTGTTCGTGCAGTCAAAAACATATATCGGTGAAACGTCTCGACCATTGGAAGTGCGAAAGAGTGAACACAAGATGTACATCAGGAACAGACAGATAGGTGGTTCTAAATTATCAGAACACATTCTTACTGCCGATGGAGATCACACAGTAGAATGGTACTACACTAAAATTATGACGAAAGAGAGCAATGGCAGAAAACGAAAATCAAAGGAATCTGCTTTCATCATGCTGTCTGGTGAAGAATGCATATCTATGAGTTGCCTTGATATGGATCGCGGATGGCTGCCTCTCCTGAAGGACAAAATGTTATGTCAAATTTGAAATAATTTGACATATATCAATTAGGAAGATTACCTACAATAGTTATTTGCATTTGAACAGGAATTTGTTGAGAAAATTCGAGAACGGAAACGGATTTAGTTTCCGAAACGTTAACGATAAGTATTTTCATATATAAATTAGTTCATATTATTTTTTTTGATAGGCAAAATTTGAGTTATACGAGAAGTTGCTGACTAATTGGACTCGTTCTATCTAGAAAGAACTGTTTTTCAATAGACGCAGCAACTTTTCGGGGTAGATTCAAAATCTGTCCTTCTACACTTGTATAGATTTTAATATTGATTCTTATTTTTTCAGATTGTGGTAGGTTACAAACCCAAAAAGCTACGGAACAAACTTAGAACCAGAAAGAGATCTCTTTCTGGTTCTAAGTTAGACACCTTTTGACTATTTGCATATTCATTGGTCCATGCCTTAAACAAGCCCAGTCCATCCCTGCACGTGATTTGTATTTTACTGATAAACCCACAAGTTATCTTCTCGTAAATATTTATGGCTTTGAGAGTAACCAAGCCAATTAGACGGCGGTGTGTATTGCCAAGCGACCACTTATTAACACCTCGTTGACTTTTTATTTGACTACGTTTAACGCAAAGCCGCGATTATTCTACATTTACGAAGTGCAAATTATATGAACACTGAGAAATTACTGTGGGTTAATTGGTGTGATTTTTTTGAGTGGGTAAACGGCGTAAAAGAGTAATGAAAGTATTGGTTGTGGTTCAGTAATTGTAAAAGGAGACGTAGAAAAAAAGGCTCACAAAGTGTGAATACCACAACGATTCCTCAAAGACGGCTTTTCATTACATTGGACTAACACAAAAAGGCTCCGAATGATATTGAATCTTCTTCTGTAACATCATCTATATAAAGAGAGAATGTAATTACTCCGTTGACTTTCTGTATATTTGCATGTCCATTCAAACCATTGTGGCTGACTGGTCACATACGAACGGTACAAATTTCCAATCCCTCGAGTTAATTTGACTTCTGTTTGTGACAACAAAGAGAACGATTCGGAATGATTTGCAGTTTGTCAATAGCCGAACGGTCAAAGGAAATTGGCAGAGCATACCTACTCGACAGGCTGTCAGAAACCGATACGTCAAATTGTATAAGAGCTCTTTATTTATGCATTGCATCGAATGAAACATTATCAGGAACTGTTTAAGAAGTCGATCATATATTTTTATACATACCAAGTACATAGATATTGAGCTCTCATTGGTTCATCACTACGTAAACATTAATCAATATATCAATATTGCAAAGTATACAATATTGTTTACAATGTAAACCATATATTGCCCATAGATGAATGTGAAGATTCAGTGTTTCAATATTCAAAAGCAATATAAACACTCTCGTTATGGATACCTTGAGACAGTTGAATATATTTGCCATGAAAAGTGGGTTTCTTGAGTTTTATTACAATTCCAAGCCATATTCGAATGAGTTTGCATTTAACGTTCTCTCCGAACGACAATGCATATTTTCAAAAATCTCAAGAAGCTCATTGAAAAATGTTGAAGTTTCATAACAAAACAAAAATTTCGAATCTCTATGAAAAACTTCGAATATATGTAAAGGCTCACAGTGTAATTATGTCTTTCTCCTGAGTTGCCAATACTTTCCCTCACTTCACCTTCTTCTTTTCTCTCTTAACCTCCTTCTCTTTCTTCTCTTTTGGTCTGACTGCCCCCTTCTCTCTCTTGCTTTTTTTCCGTGAGAGGAAATCTTCCTCTTTTTTTTCTTTTTTTGTTTGTTTGTTTTGTGTGTTGGCGTTCTTTCTTCTTTCTTTTCTGGTTTTCACCTCAGTTCCTTTCGTGGTTTCTTTTCTTTTGTATGTTACGGTTTCGACAAAAACTATCTAAACGACTAATAACCAACCAATATTGAAATGTGCACATCTTCAACTTATCGTTGAGCCAAACAATTGATACTTCCTTTATAGACGATTCAACGTACTTTTCAAAACAATATTGAGCAGATATCAGAATGTCGATACCAAAATATACAGCAGCAGTTCATAACTGATAGGCGAACTGTTCCGATATTTACAAATCAAATCGTTTATTGAGCATGTGTAGTCTTGTGACTTCTGTGTTGAGTTACATAATTCAGTGCCAGTTCACTGTCTCAATTTCAGTCAAAATAATTGACCACATACATTTCACAATTTAATCACTTCAACACACAGGTCTGAAGAGAAAATGAATGATTCGATTCGATATTGTTAAAACTGTATTGATCAATAAAGCCATAGACAGTAATCCTCGTATCCTTGTTTCGGTGGCAAACTATGAACCCACTATTGTAATAAAACTCTATCCATACAGTTATTATTCATCGACCCAATATTCAACCATCATTCATAATGAATCATTGTTCATTCAATATCAATTAGGATTGATTCAATAAATTTTTTTGTCTGCGATATATCTAAATTGGCCAAAAGTTAAATCGTAGTCAACCATGTATGGGACAGACGATTATCCCCAATGATTGATAATGACTAAATTTCACAGAACCCTCTTTCTCAAATCATAAGGAACTCAATTTCGTTCACTTCTAGAGGATGTCATGATTGTGGTTCTTTTCTGAAAGGTCATCACAGTTTACAGCTAATTATTGAACGTTATCATCCAGCAGTAATCTTCCGTTATTAATTTCTCATTTTTCGTTTGCAAAGCAGGCATTCTCCTCTCGAAATCATTCCGCCCACCGCTGAACTTTCAAAAGCCGTCAGATCTGCTGGAGCTTTGTACAACCGGAAGCTTTCTCCAGTCTTTCCTCGCCACAAAGGAACTACTGACAAAACGTAATCTTGATATTTTCTCGCAGACATGGAGTAATAATCTCGCTTGATGAGACTCGTTTATAGATTTATCTACCGACAAAATAGAAAATTTACGGTATAGAAATAAACCTACACTTCAATTATATTAGTGTTTATAAGATTGTTGAAATTGAAAGACGAGAGAGATTTTTCTCCTAATATTTTTTTCTCTGCCATATTGAAAAATCACTCATGGTTGATCGGTCTGCGAATCTACAAGGCCTACTTGCTAAAGACTTCCGATCGAAGTCGAAGGCGTTTGGTATGAAGTACTATAAAATACATTTATTACGGACCTTAAAAAATGATAAAGCTTATGAAGATACGATACGATAATGTCGCATTGAATCGAGTAGAGAAGAAGGGATCTAGAATACAATAGAATAGAACAACTTTATTAAGCTCAATAGCTCTTACACAATCTTTCATGATAATAATTTAAAATAATCAAGACTATCCAAAAGACTTTGATTACAAATAAACCTATATAAAATTGATGCCCATGTAGGAAATCTGATATGAATTCAATTTAAAATTAAAATATTTTATTCACAGCAAACTTGAAACAATTTAAATTTTTCTTTCGATTTCTTTTGATAATTCATTATATTCAACGACTCCTTTGAAAAAAATTGAATTCTGCGTTGATTTTAGGTTATTTTGATATAATATATAATCATTTTGTCCCCTAATATCATGAGTATGCATTTCATTGAATTTTTTCAAGACGTCGCGTCGTTGAAATAAGGAGTAGACATTATATTAAAAATTGTTCGATATTCAATCAATCACATCTCAAAATCACCCTCATATCCCGATTTTGTAATACTTGAAGACTATTTCTATCGGTTTGTGATGAAATATGAAACATTGTAGAACAGAATGTGAAATGTGGCAATATTATGGTATTGTACACCAATTTTCTTGAAAATTAACTCAAATTTGTACCAACTCTACTGAGTACACAATTTTTCTAGATTTGTTTTACAAGTATAATTTATGTGATGACTATATTTTAAATCAGTCAACTATAACCCCAAGATATTAAAATTTTTCAGTCATCTCAATGTTATCATTTCCAATTTTGAATGTGAAGTTATACTGACTGATTTTTTGTCCATTTGATCCTAATATCATCCATTTCGTTTTATCTATAATCACTTTCAGCTTATTGAAATATGTCCACTCAATTATATTAGAAAATTCCGCATTTATTGTATTTATAAGAGAAATTCAATCACCAGCCTCTGCATAAACCATAGTGTCATCTGCGAAGAATTGATCTTTACAATTTTGAAAAATATTTGATAAATCATTCATATATAAATTGAAAACTAAGGGCCCCAGAACACTACTTTTTGGAATACCTATATCAAAATCGATTTTCCCAGATAATTATGCATCGCAACGAACAACTTCTTTTCTTGTTGCTAAGTAATTTCCAAACCAATCCAATGCTTTTTCCGTTTTTTCATAATTTTTTCAATCAAGTCAATTGTTTCGAACGCTTTTTTCTTCTACTCAACACAGATAATCATCTTCCAATTTGAAGAAAATCAATATTAATAATATATACTCCATTTCCTCGTTATATTGTTCTATACACAAATAATGGCTTTGTATAGCAAAAAACGGCAATGAGTACAGGTAATTACGAATACTGACAGTAGGACTGTAAGTACATGTACCTGTTAGGACAGAAAGTTACACATACCTATGTCACGATCAATCATTGAATTATAAATAAAAATTTAAAATAGTGGGGTCGAATAAGAAGTTGAACTCATCTATGGTGTACTAATTTTGTTAAAAAGTTTTGGACCAAAGTAAAGGTTGCTTTTCCAAAAAAGTGGGGTACAGATACGATACTTATGTGGTACAGTTATATTTCTTGAACGCGTTCAGTACTGATGAAGTTGCGACAACAACAATTACCTAATGACTGAATGATTTTTAGAGTATAGTGATAGAATGAAATGTTTTTATTTCTCAGTCTTCAGGTTCTCACAAGAGAATATCACGTGAACCCAAAAAAAAGTTCTATATTTTTCTACTTATCATTACGAAAAGAAGTGGAAGATCATCAGCAAAGTAACGCCAGCCCGAATTTGAAATCTATCAAAAAACACGTCTCTAACAAAAGTGCAGCTGTACATACATTTATTTTACTTGAAAACACTCGACTGATATACAAATGTATTATCGATACATTGCACACCATTTTGCCATCTATTATATGGACATCGATTTAGTTACTGTTTTCTGAGCGATAATAATTGATGATATATAAGTCCTATGAGGAACAGTATATATACTGTTGATATGATATGTAGGTATGGCAATGAATGAACACGCTGTCTTGGATATGACTTACATTGACCTGTATTTGAAATTTGAAAGAGGTGAAATCGGATACAGATTCAGTGGGATCAGGTTCTATAAGTTGATGTTTCCACGCTGAACACTGAACACCCAATAAAATAAAATATCAGTTGACGAGTCAAACGAAATTAGAGGTACAATTCAAAAAAGGGTTCGAACTGTTACGATATCATATCACTATTCAATAGTTATTTTCCGGATATCTATCGAATCTCCCCCTCATAATCCCTATCGGTTCGAAAGAACTAGCTGAGTTGTTATTTTCCTGCAAGTTATTCTATCATCGTCACCCCAGTCCGCAGAGACGAAAAGAAATCCAATTAATGTTTCATCCAGACAAAACAGAATACAAATGTATCGCGAGATTACAGAAAGCAAACACGAGCGGCGCCCTCTAGCGACGCGATTCTCTCCCAACAGCAACGAATTTGCATACCGCCTGTTATTTGCAGAAGCCCACCTAATTGCATATATGTGCATCGTAGTCAGTATCCGTCTTTCGATCCGCAATATCGTATGTGTTCATTGAAAAGGGGTCTCGTAATGAGAGGCTAACCCTTCACATTCAATTGCCACCCCAAATAATCTAAAAAGTGAAGCATGTAATTCGAGAGGTCCGGAAGGGTTGAATCCCCAGACGGTGGACTCATTAACGTACAGCGTCCGGATCAGGTTGCTTATTCTTGGCCGTGCACCTCTGGTAACCCATCAACAAATAAGGAGGCTTGAAGCTGACGTGGTAATGGAATTTCATAATTGTCTGCCATGAATAAGTTTCGGAGAACAAAGGACGCTTGATTGAATGTGAGAAATGAAACTGAAAGCTCCGTGTGGCTGAATGAGATCGAGAGTTGGATTGAATGGTGAGGGGTGATTGATAATTTGGGAGAACTCGGCTGTTTTGTCTCGAGACACCCAGGTCTCTATAGGTCATAGGTGAACTCATTTCAAATCGAAAATCTTATATAGAGAAGCTCTTCATTATCCGTTCTTACATCATATGGCAAGGTGTTTTCTGACAAATATAGCTCTATCAACTCAAGAAAATAGTTCTATCGATAGTCGCTGGACAATACAAGATTTTCTTTCTCCTTCGAAGTAAAATCTACATTACTATTATGGGTTGTTGATGCACCAACATTCTAAGTGAGACTTGATGATAAATGGAAGCTCTGATAGATCAAAAATTTGAAGTAGTGAAAAATGATTGAGAAATGTGAACAAATATAAATAATCGAAATTGAGAAATGCAGAATCGAAATTGAATAAAATAATATTGCGGTTAACTATGCAAAAACTGGAATAAATCAAATTGAAGAATATTCGATTATATTGAAAAAAAGGGAAGTTGATAAAAATTCCAAAAATAAATGAATGAACCTAACCCCAAGTTGAATGTTTCGATTGTTGTGGTCATCCAATGGTACAGTATCTTAAAAAAAATCACCCAAAAATTATATTCGAGGTTTTGAATTGACCAGAAATGTACATGATATCATAGAGGATAAATAAGAGATCTAATTCGTCCTTGAACTTTAAAACAATCTCGACACGGATATGTTTCTTGTTACCAGGTCACTTTTTCAATATCATTCTGTGAAATCGAAAATCTAAATGACTGCAGATGAAGTATCATAGCTGTGACATATCATCTATGAATGCATCTGAATATTTCTTGGAAACTGTTTGTATGTGATGATATTTCACGAACATGAAGAAATAAAGCTTCGTCTCATTAAGTTGATGTCATTACTCCACTCCTGATTTTCATATGGCAGTGTATCAATGAAGAAAACATATGTCAATAAATCGAATGAAGATACATTATAACATAATTCAATCCATTTCCTTGAATCCTTGATATCAATAGGTAGTCGGAATTCATGAAAGTTTGGTGGCAACTTACCATTTAAAAACTAGAGGCGTAAATGTAATGTTGTTCAGATCGAACTTGTACTGGGATAGGATTCCCAATAATACTTTTTATTCGGGAGATTCTGATGATGACAGCAACATTCGAGAGGAAGAACTAAAAAGTGATACAAAAACATTAACACTTAAACACATTAAACCATGTCAAGAATGACAGGACAAATCTTTTTCAAACATGCTTTATAGATAGTTATATAGTCATTGTATATACGAGGGAATAAAAAATGATTTTCAGATCACATTTTTCAAACAGTAATGAGAATTATGTTTCAGTTCAAACTATGTATTATTTCTAATGATAAGTTGAAAAAATAATTTTGATAGAAAAATACACACAATGGTTTCAACTGAAAATGCTAAGTTAACAGGTATATACCGTGAAACAATCTCGAAGAGAAACTCCCCTCGAGCGATCATGCTTCCACTGCGACATTTCATCAACCACTACGTTTTACTCCCCGATCTACCCCATATATGCAAAATTTGAGACCGAACTTTTGGTCTCTCAAACCGCCTTCAGCCTTTTTCCTCCATCCAAACTTCAACAAAGAGTATCGCCAGCTTTTAATTTATTTCCTGCTCTCGCCTGCTACATTTTATATTTTAGTTGTTTAATTTGAGTCTGTCGTCGAAACCTAGACCAACATCAAAAGAAAACTCTGTTGGTCCAACTTGTTTGTCTTACATTTAGGTAGTTTAATGAATTCATTAGGTTTTATATTCTGTTTGAGATGGAGCTTTCCGAAACGAAGTGCCTGCTTCAATTTTTTGTTGTGCTCTCTAATTACGCGCTGAAACGGGGAGAAAATATTTTCAGAATATCTTTTTAAAATGGGATACGAGGAATGCAGAAATTATTATTTCTTTTATATTATATTCATACTGTTCATGACAGCAAGCCAGGAGAGAACTGTCAACTTCCTGAAGATATTTGTTTTTTCATTGATTCAGAAGTGACTTGCTCATTGGAATATATTATTCTGCTAATGAAAGGAATATTTTTAAAACAGTGATCACGAAATATATTATAAACATTCTGAGAAATGCTAGTAGCACAAATGAAATGTGAATTATATAGGTTGTTATAGATTAGACAAACACATTTCACCAAGTATACAGAGTGTAACAAAAGGGTAGGTCATGATTTGAACCACATATTCTGGTCAAAATAACTCGATTAGATATAACTGACCTTAATACCTCAGTACCTGAATACATTCACTCAATGTTCATAGTACTCGTTTGATGATGTCCGTATAGACTATAGACCAAAACAGCAATTATTACAAATACAAGTGGTGTGAAAGTACAAGTGGTTTTGTTCTAGAATTTTCATGATAACGGCTACTTCTATAAATTCATTGAGAGTTTGGTGAATTTTAGGAGTTCACAACCCCCCTAAAATTTTTATCGGCTGTACAAATTTCGTAGAGAGCAATGGATCCGATTTCATTACAAAATTTCAAAAAGTCATGAGATATGGGGAAAAATCGATTTTCATAAATATTTTACTACTGAAGGGCTATCGTATGCACATTTGCATCGAGGTGAATTATATTGAATCGAGTTACTTTTAACCCCCGAATAACTTATTCAATTCATGACCTACCGTTACACCCTGTATATCAAATGAACCTAGGTGTTCATAAGACAGTAGATGAAGATCAATGTAATATGTTATATCGGATCAACCCTACATTTGCGTTGTTCAACTCTGAAGTAGCATAAAATATTCTCAAGGAATATATCGAACATTTGCGAACCTTTGACGAAAAAATATCCAAGTACATTAAAGTTGTGTTTCGTTGTCAATATAATTGTGTGGAAATAGAATTTTTTCAAAAATAGAAAAATCATTTTGTGTCCAGAGAACATCATAAAACCAATAAAAATGAGATTAATGACTATTTTAGGTTAGATACATCGATTTCCACATTTTTGTCATTGACAATTGGCTAGAAGAAAAATACTAGAAAAAAGATATTGGCGGTATAGAGACAATCTTAAGACGACGTGATATCATTTACTTTCACAAACTGCCCCTATTTTTTCCGAGGAATGGTGGAACGTTCCACTGGAACTTGCATGTCTACTTCCACAACATACCTGATTGATCTAGTGTTGGTATATGATTATTTTTCGTTCAATCTATTTTGAATTATACTGTAATTTTCTACGCACCCTTCAAAAATGCATTGCCTACTTAGAAATACTCTTACAATGATAATCTTGGATTTTCTATAAACTTTCATTGGTCAGATTTCGAGAAATTTCTCGTGGTGTGAAGGAGAGATCGATCAACACAAAGTTAGCCAAAATAAATTGAGTTTACCACAGATAGCTGGTAATTCAAACAAGATAGCGAAACTTTTACAGTTCCCGAGTGTTGAGGGACACGAAAATGAGAGCGGATGATGTGACAAGAGTTTTAAAGTCTCTGCGCTGTAGGGTTTCAACTATACGTCATTCAGTGAGGTGTTTTTGCTTTCATGGGAAACATTTTTTGCGACATTGAAAATTTCAGCTCATATATCTACATACATAAGTTTTCTCGGAATAAAAAACTGCTAGTACAAAATTGGTATTACTCTGTGAGGAACTCCTCAAATGAATGTTTGAAGCAACCAATTAAACTATTCTCTTTCAGCTGAATGATGAACCTTATGTTGAATATTCATGTAATTCATAATAATGTTTTCATACTTCAACATTTGATGAAAAGTATTACACTTGTTTCAATTTGATCCCCATTTTCTATACACATACTGTACCATGATGAAATTACATACATGTCGAGTTCAAAAGACTGAACACTTGAAGGATGAATTAGATGAACATCTGCCAATTGTTCTATGGATATTCGATTTGAAATACTGGATATTTTACATCAAGAGGAAAAACAAAAACATTTCAAACCCCATACAGGATCATTCTTGAACATTAACTTGTCTCACTTCTATGGAATGTATTCTTTCAGATGAGTCAAGTGAGTTATGGAAGATGTAATAAAAGAATACGTTTCCCAAGACAATCGATACAAATTCAAACTCACCTGTCATCCCAGTCCATCAAAGAATGTTCTTGCTGTAGTTCGGGAATTCAAAATTGTCTTCGATGATATTTTCATTGATCTCACGAGTCTCAATTCCGTCCATTTTGTCCCAATATTTACATTGGCACACCGGCATTTGATATGTATCCGACCGGATGCTGTTCACTTCTCTTCACTCAAAATATTTATTTATATTCACTGGAATAAACAGTTCATTCTAATAGCTTCGTTTATATTTCACTCAATTATTTGTATGAAGAACATTCAGAACGGAAGTAGCACTGTGGATTTCCGACAGAGAGTGTATGAACGAGATTTTTTTCAAAATCGTTCAATCTGTTCCACAAAAATCCTTGAGTCAATTCTCAACTATAAGTTATTTTTACTATTACAGACAAAGGAGTATGTTGCTTCTGATGAATGGAATGTAATTTCACAAAGCATTGTGAGTTTGTGAGAGATCAATGATTTTTTTTAATGATCGTTATTTTTTTATATGCAGATTCACATGAAAGGGAAGCCCTGTAATGTTCTAAGAACACCACGTGAATCAAGGGACAAGAGATACGAATTAACATTCACTTTGAGTTTTTAAAGTTTGTCAGGAAAGACCTCTTTCGGCAAGGAGTTCTAAAGCTCAGCTGTTCTATTGAAAAAAGATTCCTGAGCAAGAAAGGTTCGACAGGTCTCCAATTTCACAACAAAGGGGTGGGAATTTTGTACTCGACAAGTCATCCGTGTAGATACTGCCAAGGGTGGAACGGTTGATAACAATTCAGAAGAGCACCGACCGTTAAAATATCTATAGAAGAGAGACAAGTCTCCGACCCTTCTACGATGTTCCAATGAAGTGGGCGAGTCTGCGAGCGAAGAATCACCAACAAGACGGATTGCCTTTCTCTGAAATTATTAACTTAAAGGGGGTTGTGGTGTTTTGATATTTTCAATTCGGTTCAAACCATCACCGTTTCTTAGTCTGTTCACACATTCTGTCCGTTTCGCTCAATCATTTTCAGATCATTACTGCACACCGTCTGGAACCGCTCTCAGTAGGAACCAAAAAAATTCTACTCATTATACCAAATAAGTTATTCCACCAGCCAACCCATCAACCCAAGCATTTTCTGTTATTGTTGGGGGATAGCACATATTATTGATCCGAAGCAAATAATTCAAATTTGAATTTGACCGTTCATAATCCGATTAATGGATCTTATATTTTAATATCACACACATTACCTGAACATTTTTTGGATTGAGGTGGCCTTTACTTGATGGAAATCCATAGTTATTACGCTATAAGGTAGACACGATTAAATTTCCACAAAATTTATTGTCTTCGCGACATGTTTCGATACACTGTATCTTTATCAAGCGATGTCTTTAAACACTCTTAAACACTTACACTCTTAGTGTTTAAAGACATCGCTTGATAAAGATACAGTGTATCGAAACATGTTGCGAAGACAATAAATTTTGTGGAAATTTAATCGTGTCTACCTTATAGCGTAATTACCTGAACAATTCTTTTAAACATAATATACAGTTGAAAAATCGCTATTGAAAAGAAATGAGTCATAATATAAGAGGCAAACATATAATGTTGCAGCTGCAGATTCATTTCAAACGAGAAAGCTAATAAAAAGTATCATCTGATGTAGGTGCCATGAAAGGTGATGAATTTTTAATGAGTCGTATACCTACCTCAAAAGTTTTTTGCATTCATTCATATGACTTCCAGCTGCGTATGGGGATAGGCTCAATATCAACATAAATCTGTTGAAAAATGTATTATACCTACTTTGATTCAATGAAGCTACTGCAAAGTCCATTATGTGTCTCATTGGATGAACACTATGGCAGAGCTGTCCCAAAGCATTGTGCTTAGTGCTCGTGAAAGCACTTAGAGCACTTTTGTGCTCGTAAGCACTGTGCTCCCGAGCACTTTCTTGAACCAGTGCTTAGTGCTTAGTGCTTCGAACATTTTACCAAAGAGCTTAGTGCTTAGTAATCCCGAAAAGTGCTCCCGAGCACTTAAGTGCTCGGGAGCACTTTTCGGGATTACTAAGCACTAAGTCTTTCCATAATTGAAGTTCAGTTTTTCTATATTCTATTGGAAATATATTTTTATTTTTACTGAACGATATCTGGTTTGGAAATCTAGTTTTGTTAAAGGCTAATGACAAGTTGTAGCAAGACCGTGAACTTCTCATTCGATTGATGTGTAACATTTAGTTTGTTAGAGGATTGACGTTATGTTTTTCTGTTTTCTATTGAAAATATATTTTTATTTTCATTGAACGATATCTGGATTGAAAATCTAGTATTGTTAAAGGCTAATGACAATATATAGCAAAACTGTAAACTTCTCATTCGATTGATGTGTAACATTTAGTTTGTTAGAGAATTGACGTTATGTTTTTCTGTTTTCTGTTGGAGATATGTATTTACTTATATTAAATGATATTAATAATCATAATGCGAGTCGTATTCATTCCGCCTCCACCCCATCAGTGTATTCAATGCTATACTTACAAATAATGAATCATAGGCAAAGCATTGGGTTCGACTCAATATGCTGTTTCATGATGTTTAGGATTGAATTTTACGTGAATAATCTACAAAAAATACAAAAACCATGTCAAAAAGCAATTCAAGTGTATATAACAGTATCATATTTTTGAACAGTGCTTAGTGCTTAGTGCTCCCCATATCGAATTACTTTTCGAAAATGCTTAGTAATCGCGAGCACTTTGTCAAAATTAGTGCTTAGTGCTCGAGATTCCGGAGCACTCTTCAAGAGTGCTTAGTGCTTAGTGCTCGAAGCACAGCTCTGCACTATGGTAGAATTTTCGAATAGTTCAATGGTTATTTATTTGAATGATGAAATTCGAAATCATTAGGTGTAAAAGAAAAACTATTTGTGGATATCAATTACCCTAACACCAAACTGATATTATTTGCAAACGACGCAGTGCAAGAACTATCTGCAAATATCTAGGTCCGATATGGACATCGTCTGTCATATTAATCATTCAAAAAGTTTAAACATATGTTATTATTGAGACGTCATGTTGGATACAATAATTAACAATCAACAAATCTTTTGAATTAGAATATGGCACATGGATGTTGACAGAATGCATCATATCCTCAAGGAATCCTAATGCTACTTCTCTCTCGTCGTCAGAAGAAGCTTCAGTCCAATGATATATAAGTAAGTGTCATGTTTTTCAGATATAATAAAATCTTCAAAACATCATATGATGGACTTCAATACTTTTTCTAGCTGAAATGGAATTATTTTTCCAGTATGAAAAATTTTAAGACATAAATTTTAGTACTTCAGTTAATCGTATTTTCCGCACTATATTTCAAAAGAATCGCACAAATTCAATATTTCTCAAAGTTCCCTATATATGAAATATATTTCACTTTCACAAGAGTGCTGCTATCTCCTCAAATTCCGCTTCATTTATGTTTTTCATGGATTTGCCTAATAAATAATCTCATTCCCTTCGATGTGGATATAAAGTATGGCAAGGTAGTAAACAGAAAAAAATAAGACACGCGAACATATTTATCTCGGTGTCTGGCTCCAGACAATTTATTTCGTCGCATAAAATATCGAGGAGTGTCTATTATTCCATTAACCTGATTTTTCGGACCGTTCTCATAACTGAATAAAAATTCTTCGAAGCATTTCGGAATACAAATTTCAGAATACTCTTTCTGGAATACTGCAAAGGGATTATTTCTGAGATTTCCTTTATCCATTTACGCGAAATTGAAATGGAAATTTTAATGAAATCTTTTACTGATTATCGCAATTTCCTACCGCGGATGCAGTTTGTATATAGGAGTGATTTTATTAAAAATCTCATTCTCTCGTTAACACAGATCTCCGTCTTTTCATTCTTCTCAATTCTAATACTGTCCCGTTTCGTAAAATTTCTAGAACAAATTCCGGCACAATTTCCTTCGTGCGGGACTTAGATTGTTGCAATCGAAAATGTTTTTTTTTTTTTCATAAACATCATTAACATACTATGTTTTATCGTTATCAGACTCATCATAAGTGAATGCTTCTGAAATAATCCAGATTATCTATAGCTAAAGAGCATTATTGAAAATACAATTTGTTGATCAGCAATAGAAAAACAACTGAAGTGAAACTTAAGAATGGAAATTAGCTAGTGTTTACTCACTAATCTTCATCTTTGAAAATTGATTCTCGACTATTGTATTTCCTTTTACAATTGAGAAAATAATCCATATAATTACAATATAATGCAATCAAATAATTTCTACATATAGACCAAAACGAGTTGTACCCTGAATTATAGAATTACTATATGATCTATTGAATCTTATGTTGCAAAAGAGTTTCTTCTAGTTAAAAAAAACAATGGTTTTCGTGATTATGTTTTTATAATCTGTATTTCTTGAGAGATCTTTTCTGAATATAATCTATACTCTGAGGAAAAACTGTATTCAGGGGATTCCAAATTTCAGATGCCAGTAAGAATTCAAAATCGTGAGAATGTAAAAAAAATTTGAATTATATTCCTTTCATTTTCATTACATCTTCGAATGAAATGGATCGTTTTTAGAAAAAAAAAAAAAATACATTGTAGCTTCATTCATTCTCATATTGATTTGAACTGAGCACGTTGATGTTATAATATTCATACCACGACAACAAATATTGTTTCAATCAATATGTATTATTGTATTCAATGTTGGTTCCTGATATTTTGAAAAATTTGGAATAATAATACTCAAATTTACTAAAGCCATCATCAAAAATAGATCTTATCATCCACAAATAGAACCCACGTTACTACTAATTCCAATTACAATTCAGATCAGACCTGAGGATTGATATTATATACTTGGACTTTTATTCCATTTTGCCATTTCAACACTCAGAAAACCTGCAGTTCTGAGTCGGTTGGTGTATTTGATATTCGATAAACAGATTCCACCTGCATGTAAATATTTGTTTGCTTCTGTGTATCAGAAATATTATTCCTGTACAAGTTTCATGATATGATAGTTTTGAAAATCTCCCATATAACTTCAAAAGCAACTGTAGGTGTTAGAAGTGAAAACAGTCATCGGCTAAAAGCTGTTCATAATCATAATAAGTGTAACGGGAGTTCACGCACCACTGATTTCAACCAATAAATTAAAGAAAGATCGAGCAAAATTTTCTGCACGACACAACAGTTAGGTGCCTTTCAGAAGACTTGATCCATAGGGTCGTAGATCATCTCGTAAATTAAGTCGTGCAAATAAGCGGATTCGTTGAGTTTTAAACGAGGTAGATAAGTTCCCAGAATCACGAATGCTTCTCAAGCATTCACAACAATACTTCAAGCCGACAGATTTTCTGTCTGACTCGTAATATTTCTGCAGAAACAGTTACAGATAAAATCTCTTGCTTCGAAACTGACATCTCGTATGAAATAATAAATTCAGCTATCTTGACAATCACGTAATATTAGCTTTATTTAGGTGAGGAGGCATTTGACCCCGTTGGGATTGTCTTCCAAGAGACATCACGGTTTTCCTCATCCCTTATGTCATAAATTCCTTGGAGTCATACATCTTTTGTACATTGATGTTTTTCGTTTCCGTATCTCGAGTAGAACGGAATGATAATTTTTTACAATTACCTGTCCCAATCAACCGAAGTTAAACGGATGATTTTTTTTCTGTCATTGAGATCTCACATCATTTCTTGCTGACTGACCAGGGGTCAGATATAATTTGAACTCTACATGGTTTATAGGTATAGACCGGGCGAGAGAGACATATTTTCTTGAACCAATTTCAAATGTCTGTGGGGAAAAAAGTTGCATGGGACATGTGCAATGCCTTTCAAAAACATTTCATCGAATGATGCCAGGAACAAATAAAACTGTCTTGGCAGCATTTTCTTGGTCACAACATTTTCCGTTATTTCAATAGTGTGAGTCGGATTTAAATACCTGGTATAGCTATTTCTTGACTTTCGAATGCAAGAAGGCTACTCCAACCAATATACTTTATGTTGATGTCTTACCGATGACAGGAGGGAATGATGACTGAGTCTGAATTATTCTCCTGAAGATGCTAATTTCTTAAAAAAAAAGGAATTTATTTCCCACAGGGGTACCCAGTTACAGAAAATGCTATTTATACAAAGTATATATGGAAAAGTATTGAAAATAGTAAATATATTTCAAAAGTAAATGCTAAGTCGAAGTATATATATAAAATGTTCATACAAAGTAAATTTCAAAGAGGGAAAAAAATTAAATGTACAACACAAAGAAGGTTACAAATTTTGCAATGTATCAATATAAAAAGTGATTGTTGATACATGATGTTTCCCCGGGGTTTTTTGGTGGTTTTCACAACCAGGGCATTGGGGTTGTCAGCGGAAATCGAATGTCCTGTGAATTTTACAGATTCTTTTATTGAAGCTACTGCACTTAAAGTCCAATCCCGGTGATCGTACCCAGGCATAACCGTTTGTAGCGTAGGTGAACTACGCAAACAACTTTAACTTCCGGGATGTTTTGTGAGAAATTGGGGCATCACTCGTTTTTCCGGGCTGGTCATGCTGAAAGACAAGTTACCTCAGAACATATTGCATGAATTTCAGATCCTTGGTTCGCGTGAGTTAGAAGCTAGATTGGATTTTTCGGCAAAATACATCGAATTCTATGGGAAAAGACGGTATCTATGGAAACAACCTTTCTCCTATAAATACCAGACCGATTTCCAGGGAAAGGCAGTTCGTCTTGGACCTTCAACCAGGAAACAACTCTTCCATTGGACCTGAATTCTTCCCCGGTACCAGGCTTTGTGAGGATGGAATCACCGACAAGATCAGATAAAGCACCATTAGAATTGGAACAAGGAAGCACAGGTCCGTAAGAAATGTGAACCAAGTATCCAGAAGTCTCACACATTAACTTCTTTCAGAATTTTAAAACTATTCTTTCAAACTTAGAGATTGTCAATGGGGAAATATCCAATTGCTAGGTAATAGAGAACTATGTTTCAGTAACGTCTCCAGTGTGTAAGATTCGAAAATGATTGCAAAAATTAGTATGCGGGTTATGTTGATGAACTGCCGCTAAATGGTCAAATGGTTGAACTGAGTACGTTTATATTCACTGCAATGTTACTCATACACTAGATATGGTACCTCCCTCACTATGGGAAATTAAGAAGAGTATGAAATGAACTACCAACATTTTGCTGTGCACGAATAAGTCAAGAAGATGGGGAGGACGGTATCGGGTTGATTGCCAGATTGTGTGCACCCAAAAAGATGAATTTCAGAGACAAAACCTGGCCAACTCCATGGTTGTGGGTGTATAGGTGTACTAGATGCCCATTTACACAATTGTCGACAAAACATATTTTATGGAACTCTGATAATTACTCAAACTTTTACATTTTGCAGATCTTCATTATCAATTATTTCTACAATGGATATTTTCCCAAGATAGGTATTTGCTCTTCCAAATCAGATGGACTTCCTTATTTAAAAATGAGATTACAGTAAATGTAATAGAAGTTTCTAGCTCACATGCATTGTTTGGTTGTTTCAAGGAAGTCAATAAATCTGTTGATCAACTTTTGCATTTCATTTCTCTACAGCTGACAGAACTTTGTATCCTGAAACGAACTCATAAAAAAACACAACGTGGGAGAACTAGGTCATGAATTTATGGAAATAAAACTCTTAGCTTCTTGAGGTGGTACGATGGGGTTTCTTTCTGATACCAGGCTGGGTATCGGTTTCCTGCGGGAAGCCGACATCGTGATCAAGAAGCAGATAAACATGACGATTCAAAGTGGCAGTATTTCAACCGTACATATAAGACAGGGGTACGTCCGGTCACAGATACAACGGCATTCAGGGAATCGAAATGAATGTCGCAATATTTACAGATTTTATTGAAGCTCCTGCACATAAAGTTCAATAATGATCGTAGCATAACGTTTGTGCGTGGTGCTTCGCAATGAAACTTCAGATTGTGTCGACCTCCAATTATTGGTACTAAGAAATTTATCTCGGTTGAAAGAACAGTACTGTCGATATTGTTGTCAATTGATTGATGCAAAAATTTTATACCAAGAATAACTCTCCTTTTTTCCAAAGATGTCTTATCAAATCGTGACAACAAAATGTTGTGATCAATATCTCTTGTAGGATATTGTCCATCAACTTTTAGACTTAAATATTTTTACTCTCTGCACGCTTTCAATTGATGGTTTCTGGTAGTCGTAAACTGAATTCCGTAACACAGAGCCATACTCCAACTCAGATCTAACATACGCAAAATATAGCAATTTTGAAGTGGCAACACTTTTGGAGTTTTTGCTAATTCTGTAAACGAATCGAAGTATCCTATTTGCATCGGCAGTAATATTTCTGATATGTGATGTAAATGTGAATTTACTCATATGTTATGCCAAGGTCTTTTATCTCGTGTCCACGGTTGATTTGTATTATTGTCGATCGAATAATCGTACAGTGAGGTTGGCACTTTTCCGTTGGCACAAACATCCGTGGAATATGTTCGGCTTGGTTTCAGATGAACTGAGCTCTACCGCGAAGAGTTTTTTGAAGTTCGCCCCTGTATGACAAACATATACTCTTTTTAACATCATGAAACTCTGCCACGATGTAGATAATCATCTCAGCGTAGCGACGGTAGGCAATTTTCCGCAACCGCGATCTACATACAAATGAGTGCCGTCCTAATTTAATCGAATTCCTACCTCATAATACCCCATAAACGGTGACCTTCCGATGCAAATCCGCGCCGGTGAAGCTGGCGGCAAAATAAATTCGAATGTCTCCTCCTAATCTACATGCGACAGAGTTCGCTTGATGATGTTAATGGAACAGAAACATACGTTTCAGATGGCCCGATAGTGAAACCGGCAACGTTATTGCGCTTCGCCGGGGGTGTTCTCCACCCCGAACAGCAACTAGAAGTGACTCTCAGGGAAAATGAAACGCTATAAATTAATTAGGGTCCATACGTCTCCGCACACCGGCGGCCCGAATTGAATTCGAAACGAAAGGGGGTAGGCGCTGGATGACGTGTTTTGTTCGCGGCAAGTGACGGCTCGAGGCGAGTTTGTGATGGGAATTGATGACAGATTCGTGGTTCGTATACTGGGAATCGATTCGAAAAGGCAAAAGGTTTCCACTCCAGTGTGTCGTCTCCACTGGTGTGCCACAAGGTAGCGTCCTAGGACCTACGCTCTTTCTTCATCAACCGTCAACATTGTATAGTCCAAGTTGCAAGTGAATGTTGCTTTCGGAGTGGTCTCTTAACTGTTCGAAAACCAATACCATCATTTTTTCAATATTCTGATAGACCGCGGGCATATCTAACAGACTACAGTAAATGATAGTTGTGAATCCAGCCTGCTGGACAAACAAAAGGATCTACAAATGCTTATCGTACATTTGTGTCATATTTCAAAATATTTTTTCTCGATAATTTCTCAGTTTTGAGCGATTGTGGAGTGTGGAAATAGAAGCGGCAGAGATATGTTTCACTCCATCGATTTCCTTCTATTTCTGATAAAAAAAAAATTATAACCCTCTTGCTGAAAAGAGACAAGAATTATAGATTCAGGCAATTAGAAAAGCAAATTTAAGTACTGATGAGTTGAAATGGGCAACGGTATGTTCAAAAAATTTTGTATCTCCTCAGAATTGTAATTGTAATCTCATAAAATTACCACTGTTGTTTATGGAAATACGATTTGTTTGTCCAGCAGGCTCATTGACAGTTCTCATGTGACGTCACATGCCCGCGGTCTATTGAAATGAATGGCAAGACAATGGAGCAAACGCAACTGTGAAACTTCTGGTTTGGAATATCGATGCTGAACTTTCTTGGAACGAGAACATTGATTCAGTCGCAAAGATAGTGTCAAATAGAAATCTCCGAAATGTTTTCAATTGCATAGATGCTATTATTCTGCCTATATTCAATTTTCACTCATTTACTGTCTGACCGGTTTCGGTAATTGTTCAAGAATGAACAAGTTGATGAAAACCCACAAAAGATAGTGAGAAATTTTTGTTTGAAAAATATGACTACTCGTGTAGAGGGATGCTCTTAGACCTGGAGAATTCAACTAGAACTCCACTTATATCTTTTAGTTCTCCACCAGGAGTTGACAGGAATAGCTGTGGGTCACCTTCTAATATCCATCAATCAAATGAAAAATTCAACAAACTTTCTCTTTCCAGAATAAATTATCCTGATTCATTCTCTCGAAAAAACCGTCAAAAAGCTGATACTTTCAAACTGATTTGGATATTCGATTCAATTGATTGATCAGTATAGTTTTTTTCGAATCCATCATCATTATATTAAATATTTATATTTCTCTTCTGTTTCAATGAAAAGTATTGGTGTAGAATATTTTCATGTAAGTATTTCATACTTGTATTTATATATTTTATAACTTCATCTTAAACATTCTTTCATATATTTTATTGCGTATCTCTTATTCTGTCTGATTGACTTTCACTATTTTGAACAGTATCAAGAGATGAAAACTCAACATAACTGAAGTGAATTCGGAAAGCAACCAGTTCCAAACGGCCACTGACCAGAAATTCTGATAGTAGTTACCTGGAAAATTGAATATCGCTGGTTACATTCAGAACACTGTGGTGACCTTTATGATTCAATACACGGATAAAGGAAAGTTGGTCAAGCCAACAAAATATCATGCAAGCCAAATTAGTGAAGGTGTTTGTAACACAAAATCAAATATTTACTTGGAATAAATAAAAATCGATAAATTTCAACCATAGTTTAGGTTTAATCAAATGAGCAATTTTTATATCTCGATTACGCACCGTTCTCTATACAATTTACGTTTACAATTTACATTTGCAGTTGCATTAGATATTTCGAGCAAGTGCAACAGACGAGAAACTTTATAGGAAGATACGATTGCAAGTGCTTCTTCTAAACGGATGGCCTCTGTTTTTGAACCACTCAAGGCTTTCTACCAAATAAAACAAAATTAGGTACTCCTACTCGATCACGAGAAGCACTTGCAAGAATATCTAACTATAGATTGAGGGTATGTATATACTAGATGTCTTTCAAAGCACAGCATGATTTGAGCCAGGAAAGTATTCGTTCTCCGATAGAAATTTGTCTGATAATATTCAAATCTCTGGATGGACAGATACTTCAACTTCCATCAAAATATTTCTACTAGTCGTGTAGCTTTGGTGTTGAGAAACGACGTACTCAATTTATTTATTGTTATAAGATGAACTGAACTTGAAGTCCCCTCAGCTATATATTTGTTCACTTTGAAATAGCATTTCAGCGATAACGAAGTGACCTACATTCGCTTGGCGCAAATTTATGTTTATGCCAAATAAATTTCCAGAGCATGCAGTTGCGGCCGACCGTCAATCACTTTTTAATTCTATCTATCATAACAATAAATTGAATGTATGTTATATAAATGCTCATCCAATACGCTACTGGGAATAAACACAAATTGCAGTCTGTGTCTATGATTATTTTATAGGTAAATAGTCAAATTTGCAGCGACACAAAACGTGCTTGACTAATGGAATGGAATTATCGACGTATTTACTGCCATGTGAATATAATGTATAATAATGATTCGGAATATAAGAATGCTCTAATAGAATTTCTGCAGTTCTGTTGGTACGAATTTGGTGCACTCCGTTTCAATTCAATGCGGTTCAGTGGCTCAAAACAGAAACAAAATCGTAGGGATATGTAGGGGAGTTGTTTAAATGGTAATGGTAAAGGGTGGGGGACGCAAGCGTCAGCGACTTAGCCCCAGAGGACCCTTTCCGCAAACCCCGGCATCTTCACTCACCCCTTGGCGGATACCTGTTCGATCCTCTTCTTCTTATGAAAATCGAAATATCCTTCCATTGCAAAGTGCATATCCTCTTCCTTGATAGTGGCGGCTCCGAAGACGTTTTGTCTAAGCCTGCTGTATATTCCACATTCGCAAAGGAAGTGGAAGGAGTCTTCCTTCTCTCCACATTCCGTGCATAGTGGGTCTGCCTCAACTTTTATGAGAGTCAGATGTCTCCTGAGGCCGCAGTGTCTGGTCAGAAATCCCACTGAAAACGTACTGGCTGCGAAATGATGGTTTTTGTGATTAGGTATCTGATCTTCAAGAAATTCACAGTTCCCACTTGAGCTCTTGAGCATATAGGAGTTCATTATGGAACGAGCGTTCATCACTATACAGCTTCGATTTTATGTGACCAAGGTGATATCAATGATCATATGTTGTCAGTTCGACTCAAGTGAGAGTGCATCATATTTGCCATAATATCAATTTCATCAGAAATTTTTGATGATGATAGTTATTCACAAGATGATTGTATTGATAATAAAGTGATCGTTATTACCATCCCATTCATTGGTCGTAGAAAAGATTCTATAATAGCTATTCATACACTCTCATAATTTACAATACTAGCTTGAGCTTCACGAGCATATAAAAGTTTCTATTTGTTTCATATGAGGACTGTTCTAGAACAATTCTCTCAGAGTTGTGAATTGGAGAAGACTTGCATTTTTCTTGCAAAACTATGTTCTAGAACCGACCTCATTTTGAACCAAAAAAAAATATGTTTAGCACTCGAGAATCGGACTTCGGCATATGGTTCGTGGAGGGTACCAATTTCCCCCCTTCTAATCGTTTCAAGATCCTACCTCCCCCATACTAGAAATAATGAATGGGGAATATCTATGTATATTGAATATATTATATTAATTATTTTTGTCGCTTCCCTTCAAGTATGCGTATTCTAGTTTGCATTTATCGGGTTCAGTATTGGGTTTCAAGTTTACTTGTGGGGGGGGTGTTGGGGGTTTTTTGTTTGTGGTGGTTTTGGTGTTTTTTTTTTTTTGGTTTTTTTTCACCTGTCATTCCTCTACGAAAATCAACTCCCACAATGTTTAATGATGTATCACCTATCAATGTGCGATTTCTGAAGTTGAGTATAGGAACCTAATTCTAGAATATGAAAGAGGTGTTTCTTTCATTTTTCAATTTCGTTTATACCATATTTAGAATACTCGTTATCCATTTTATTGCAATGACGCCCTTTCGTTTATCATCCTTATTATTATTTTCAAGGAATCTTCACTTTTCTGCAATAGAGCAACCTGTATGTATACTGTATTACAAATGTTGAATGAAATATAACCTTCCTTCGCTTTGCCACAATTTCACCGTTCATCTTATTTTTTGTGAACCATTTCTACCTCATTTCACTCTCAAGTTGATCGATGTTATATTTTCCTACAAAACTGGCATTCAATGATTATTTTCTTGCCGTGACCTCGCACAAAGGCGAATGAATCGAGCTTTCATAATATTCCGAAGAAAGGTAGATAGAGCCCCTCTTTACGTGTCCCTTCGTCATTCCAGACATAAATTCCCTTCAAAAACTCCATCGACGAATCAACTAATTGAATACCAATGAATGAATGCCCTGACTTTTTATGGAATTATTCGGGAGCACGAAAAAGGCATTGAACATCGCTTTAAATATTTATCAAGATTAGAGCATCACTAATGGAAAGGGTTTTCAGAGTTTTTGTCAGTCTGGCCGTTTCCATATTTTATATCTTTCGGTTGAAATATGCTTGGCAGCAATTGATTTCTGTCTCTAATGGCACTCGGCGCATATTTGCGTCCAATAAATATTCATTTGCTCAATTTTTTATGTCTCATTATTCAAGGTATGACTCGATGATTTATTTAATTTCTCTTCCCATGAAAGGTTTTTTCATTTCGTGTTATTAGACATTCGATTCTGAACGTGTGAATAGTACCCTTATATCTGGTGAGAAGATTGAATAGGGGTGAAAATGCATATTGCGTTGATATTTAGAAACGTGGTTAAGAATCTATTTCGCGGGTGCTGTTGTTTTCCTTGGGTCATCTCCATTGGTACCGTAGTTTTCCTTTCAATTTCAATGGGAAAACAAGTGTGAAATTTCGGAATATCCAATATTCCCGACGTAACTTCAATCTCACGAATGTTTGAAATGTAAATAAAAAATACTCAATGATCCAAGACGACTCTACTCAGAATCTTCTTCCGCCTCGAATCTTATCTCGATTTGGTACCTGTTTTCTCTTTTTTTTTCTGTTCATGAAATGATTTCTTGTTACTTATTTCAGGCAGAAATAAACCAATGAACCTTCTAAGAACTACGAACCACCAAGAGTGTCACAAAATAATGAGATACTTATGCTGTCGCAGTTTATGTCTTTCAATATATTATCATCATTTTCATCGTGCATCGGAATATATATTTTTTTATTACAGGTGAATGTCGCACTGCTCTGGGAATGGAAGAGGGTCGAATTCCCGACCATGCCATTTCTGCCAGTTCGTCCTATGAAACGAAGTCTGTCGGCCCACAGAATGCCAGGTGAGTGTATTTAGCTTTATTTCCCTTAGGATTCGAGGCTTTCATTCGCTTTTTCCAACGCAGTTTCTAGTTTCATGAGGGCACTACTTCCGATAAGACTAATATGGAAAAATGAGTATGGAATTGTAAAACGAGTAAGGGAAGACGACAAAAATTCAACAATATCAGAATGTTTTTTTCTCAGAATCGAATTAATTGAATGAGCTCATACATTGGATTCACTAACTAGAAGTGAGATAATGTTTTACTTGAAATGACTATTAGTTTAATTTGGAGTTTCAATAAATGAAGTCAACCAAGTATTCTTAGATATAATCGAATGAATACATCAATTCTCTGTTACAAAGACAATTTCAAGAAATGTGGACCTCTTGAATATTTATATTTCATCCAAACATCAAGATTAGGTAATTCCAAATGATGAGGTTTTGATTTGATGCTTCTGATTAGTACAATGAGTTATAGGAAAGTGTTTTGTGGGTGTTGTAATATAATAACTCTCCAAACTCCAATTCTCTTATTGATTTCTGACGCAACATGCTCAATATTGAAATATATCTTCAATATGCTCATAAGAAAGAACTCATAACCAAAATCAATTCAATAATTTTACTTATGTTAATATTTATCAAAACATATACGTACCTATGAACATGGTGAAACACACATATACATATATAGATCCACTGGCGGTAAGTCAGAATTTAAAACTGATGAGTTCTATATACAAATGGATCAGTAAAACTTATTGTTTCATTTCAAACTGTTCTATTCTTTCTAATGTTGGCACTCAATGCATAGATATTTGCAATTGCCTGGAATTGTTCCTTAATATTCCGAAGTATCGAGTTTGTTTCTGTAACCTACAAGGTCTTTTCTATCACCGCAATTCCTCATAAGAGAGATATTTTGATGGAAACTTCTACACATTCATCTGTCAGATGTGATCCAACGGCGTCTGTGGTATTTCTCGAAGCATTAATATTTTCTGGCAGTTGTCCCCTCATAATCCTACTCGGGTAGATATTCTCATACATCAATCGGTACACGGCCCAACGAACTTGTTATCTCCAGCCTCTGGTTTTAAGAGTGGAGATCACAACTGATTGGTCCACTGGACTACAAAACTCTTGAAGTTTCCTTTGCTCAAAATGATTTTAGAATATAAGCAATTTCTTTTTCATTTCCTTACACTATCTGAAATTTCCCGGACCCAAAGATGAAAAAACAAATCATTTTGAATTTGTTTATCACTTTCCATGTTATCATCTGTAACATAACGGTGAATGGAAAAATAATTCAAGAAAGTGATTCGACTTTCCCTACTTCCCTTTCTCAGAACGCTGTTTATCTGTTTCCGGAAGAGGAGCTCTTGCCATACCGGTAAAAGGCACAAAAAGACACTAAAGGGGAAGGATATATACATTTCGGTCCCTTCAAGGGTGATATTGATACTTCAAAGGGTCGAAGACGCACATTGTAGTCGTAGAAGTTTGTGTTATCGTCTCGATTTGATCAATTCATTAGTACTCGGTGAAATTTAAACCACTTTGGCAAGTCTGTTCGAGATGGGTTTACCACTCTAATGGAAACGAGGAAATTGATTTTTTAATCGGCACTTTTCATCGTCGCTCTTCAACTTTTGTCGAGGGTGACGCTTTTTTATATCCACAGTCTGTGTTCCGAGTATCTCGAAATTAGTTCGGTTGTGGCTCCTTTATTTATACAGTGATTAAAATAACATTCCAGTGAACTTGTTCGACTGATGAGCATCTATCGTGGGTGCAGAATAAAGAGCAATCATGACGAGCCACCATTTTCTCACTTTCCAATCATGTTCTGTTCATTCACACCGGTAATTCAACTGTGGAAAAAAATAATTTTTGAAACGAAGTCATTTCGAGAAATATACATGCTATAACTTCACCATATTGTTATACCGTGTGACACAGACTCATGGTACACCCCCGCTTTCTCCTTTGAATCGAAAGTTGATGTCATTTCCGGAAAAATTGAAAGTTGTTTTTTTCTTTCAGATATGTCGAGAAATGCTGTTCAGTGAGCATATTCAATGTTCCGAATTTCAAAAATATAGCTAGAAAAACAAAGGAGAAGTCGGGGGTGTACCATGAGTCTGTGTCACACGGTATATTAGCGGATTTTTTCTTGGAAAATAATTTTATCAATCAACGATGATTAGAGTTGAGTTCAAATCGAAATGCACATCTCTGTATTGAATCATTGAGTGAAACTTCCTACACTCATTTTTGAGGGATTCAAAAGTGTTTTTTTTGTTGGTTCATTGTATTTAACATGTATAAAACTGGAGGACTCACATTAAAGCTAAACCAGATACCTACATAAATCAAATCACTATGAAAAAGGACGAAATTTGTTAACTGATTGAATTTATAGTGGATATATGACAAAAAGTCGTTAGATATCATCAGCATTGAGTAATTTCAGCTCATTTGAGGGTAATTAAACGGACTTGAATATGCAATGTAACTTTTCATTTGATTGTCCAGTAAACCTTGATACAGATTCATCAATTATTCTAATGAGTTCACTTGCGGATTTTCCTGGTTTTTCGTAGAGCCCAGTCTCATCCAGTCATGTTTATTTTTTTTTTGAATCTTTTTGCACGATGATCACGATATCGAAGTTTCCCAGAAGATGGTAGTGCATTTGTTATTTCAACTATGAGGAAAACACATAGTACCGCACAGAAAATTGGCGGCTCCAATATACCTGCGTGAATGAGTATCTGGACAGCCATCATTCGCTCATCGCATGACATGCGCGTTTGCCCATCTCACTAAGCCACCTTGAAACATTTCATACATCAACTTGAAGCAAGGAGGTACAAAATTTCACTAAGCCGCCTAGAAACATTTTCTATATCAGCTTCAAAGCATAAACGTAGAAATGGAATGGGCCTCGAATTACAGCATGAATACCAATTATGAAAATAATTACTATCATCTCTCTCTTCTGTCTTATGATGTTCTCTGAATATTACAGGATTCTTCTACCAATTATAACATTTGTATGGATTTAGTTTTCAGTTGGCTGGTTTCAATTGATACCTCGTTTTTTGGAATTCCATTGACTGAATCCCTTCAACCAAGGTACCCCAGTGATATCAAAAAAAGGTATCAGTACTATCATCGTGAACTTCCGTATCATTAATAATTGAATCAACTATTTTTTCTACGACTTCATCAGACTCATTCAATTAGTTTTCATCTCGCGCATCGGAATCGTCGTATAGTGATATTTCAGTTCCTGTGTACCCTTTATTTTTTATCGTATTAAGCACCTGTGAGAGAATCCGGCTGAAATAGAGCAAGCTCATAGACGAATCGATTCGAACCTTCTGTAACCCGGAGCTCTGGGCTCACGCGAAAGAATCATTTCATGGCTCTATAATTGCAATTTATTGCAAAAATCGTTCAGAAATAATCCGATATTAAATTCAGAGCCCTAATCTCACGCTTTTATCGGCAAATAACCTACGTGAGGACACGACAACCTGCGACAAAAAAGTATAAAAACTGTTTCATAATGATATCGTGAAATGATAGACTGATCGAGTTGGAAATTTCCTTCTAGTTATCGTATGTTCAGTTTACAAATACAACACAATAATGCAGTGAGTGTAAAGCATTCATGGATATTTCACAAGGTATTTCTCGTGTTATAGGCCATTATTGGCATTACTTACTGCTGATAACTTCATAAGAAAATATCAAGTTTTGTCTCTCTTCATCTTAATAGCATTGCTCATTAAACTCTCAATAGAGACCCGCCCCCGTTTCGTATAAAAAATGGTTATTGTGGGTTATCTCTAAGAAATAGACATACCTACCATCGTAGACTTTTGTAGACCTTTTTAATAGTAGGAGAGCCCACGATGCTAAATCGGGATTTACTCGAGCGTCAAAGAGACCTATTGGGTTGCGAAGCTTAGATGATAAAAATAATAAAATGTTATATAATGTATAGCTTTCCATCGGTGGGGGGAGTGGCTATAGATTTTCAAAAATGTAAAAAAAAACTATTGCATCGACATACTCGAGCGCGTCAGATATTGATATCATCTATGTCCTACATATTTTTAAAAATGTACGTATGTTAATCTGATTGTTTCCATGATGGGGGTGGTCGTACGTAAGGGTTGAAAATGGAAAAAAAAAATTTTTGAGCGCGTCAGATTTTCCGAGGGGATGTTAAGTGTACCTAAAAAAAGCTCTTATATAATAATCTGACGGTTTGAATGTGACGCAGACTCGCGGCCCTTATTAGAATGTGAAAATAAAAATTCGTCATTTTGAAATACACAAGCGCGTCAGATTCAGATATATATGATTCATCTTAACGCCCTAGACGTTGCAGTCTCATAATCTGACGATTATCTGGAGGGATTCGCCTATTCTGCCAATTTGAATTTTTTATTTTTATTTTTTTTAATCATTGAACTCAATAAATTGAGAAGCTCAGGAAAAAACTTGCTCATAGAAGGGTATAATTTTTTTAGTAGAATACTTGTATTTATAAGAAAATAATTGAAAGCAATTAAATTTTTCAAAATTTTTAAACGTTGGATATTCGTTGTGAACAATATCATGCTACCAACGAGTGTGATCAACTGTCATGGCATCATGGCCACAGAAACCAGGGTTGGGACGGGGTGAGAGAGCAATAGATAGAGAAAGATTGAGAGAGAAATATAAACGTGGATAGGGGAATATAGGCATCACGTAGCTGCACACAATAAACTATATCGATGAATTTTTATCATTTTGGTTTGTGCAAATCGTCAGATTATATATTTTCTGCAATTCTTTAATTATTACCTGCAGAATAAAAATGAAATAAGCCACGCTCGAGAATGTCGAGATGACTTTTTTTACAACTTACCTTAATCTGACGCGCTCAAGAATTTCAGATGATCAATTTTTTTTTAATCTGATCCTTTATCCTTGAAGGTCGGCCATATATATATAGGGTTCATATATGGTGGAAGTACTTAACCGGGTACAAGGTATCCCCCTGTATATTAATTAGCCGCTCCCCTATTATAAAGTTAACAATACTGTAGCACACTATTCTGATCTATCTCGTAGGGTTCAGCAAGCGTTTGCAATGTAAGCGTAAAAAAATTTGTTCATTTAGGACATCACATTAGAAACCTCTAAAATTATCAATGTTTTTCTACTTTATTATGCATGTATTATACATATGAACCTTCCTCTTCCTATTAACAAAAAACGCATCACAATTATGCGTAGTATTAAAGATCTATAAGCTAGAGACTGACAGGCAGCGGGAAACGACTTTGTTTTTCACTCTGTAGTAATTTAAAAAAGGCGAGCCTTTTTCAAATACAAAATCCATCATATTGAACATACATTCGTGAACAAATTTTATGAAAACTCAAAGAATTGTTTATTGAAAAAAAGTTATTGATGCTTGTTACACGATTTGGTGTCGTAAATTTTTCGGGCTGATATAATAGTTCTTTAATCCATTAGGACAAGTGCGATATGAAAATGATAATAATATAAACACATGATTATTTTGTATACATGAACTCTTGAAAATTTGTCGACAATTGAATAGTGAATCGATTCTAAGTCCTACCTGGTATGGAATTGAAGATGTGCTGCAAAAGCATTATTTAGATCAAAGTTCGTATCAAGTGCAATCAAATGAATTTCACCATGCGGGATATCACTGATTTCAACAAAAATATAGATATTTCCTAATTATTCGAATCCGAAATGAACAACTTCATTTCGTTGCTATGCGGCTTTACCTACTACCCATATCTGTGTGTAAAACACAGCACAAAAGCCATTATCAACTTGATGTTCATGTTTCACGCCTCTGATGTAATATACAGTCGAGCATAAATTGATGCAGTAGTTTATATCTCCAAATGTATTTCCATAAACATTCCATTCGTATAAAGGAGGCTATAATAAAGTTATTTTTCCGCCCCCAAACTAACCCCGTGCCGAAAGCGAGAGTTCTTTTATAACGCATGTTCAGATTTATGTTCCATGAAAATTGTAGTGTTTTGGGCTCCGCAGTATTGGCCCAAATTTGTTTAGAATTGTTTGGTGTAGCAAGAGAGTTTTTTTCGGTTTGATAGATGTTTATTCATTCAATCAGAAATCCTCCATCAACGTGACACCTCGCTCTGATATCGAAATAAATCAAGAAGTTGAAGAAGTGTTGTTGGAGATAAAGTTGGAGTTGTACCCGGAATAGGCGATTTATCTGATTAATCATCACCAATTGATGAATTTCAAAGTCCACTCAATATCCGTTCCCACATAACATAATTTTGAAACACCGAGCTCTAGGAAATTCTTAACAGGGAAGTGAAAGAAGTTACAAATAACTCAAGAAACTTGATGACAGCCAGATGCTCATCAGATCTTCAGAAAGACATATTATCATTCGCTCCAGAACTATTTTCTTCCATTCATTATCATCTTTTCATCTACCCATTGTCGTGTACCACTCTGTTGATGGGTCTCGAAAAACTCATCTAACATTTTTTTTCCTCCAGATGTTGTGACAGCTCTCTTATTTCTTCTAGCGGGAAACAAATATATGGGGCACTGCGAATACTGTAGTGTTGGTGTTCTCGATATCGTTTCACTGAGAACCACTGTACAAGATTCAAAATATTCAGTGGAGTGTTCTGAATTATCTTCTCTTGATCTGTTTCCTTGCGCTATTTCATGTTGGATGAACCACAATTCAATCAAGTAGAAACGTGTCACTCAACAATTATTTATGACAAACGTTTCGAGCAACTTGAGCTTGAATTCCACAAGACGTCATTTCCTGTCAATTTGTTTTTCATTTTCGATTAGAAATATGACAGTGCCGGTATATTGAGAACATAAATGGCGTCAACAATCAAATATTTTCTGAGATATTCCTGTGTATCAAGACTACTTGCTGTAAAGTTTTCAGCTCAAGAGGGAACTGTGGAATTTTTTTTTCTTTTGCAGAGATTCAAGAATTATTCTCACTGGACAAAAAAACCGTTTTTCGGTTGAAAACCTGAAGAACGTTTGAATAAACGTATTTCCACCAATTAAATATATCGCGTTGTAGCCTGCATTGTGAGTCGAACATCATAAAGAGAAAATAGCTTTTTTCGTTAACAATTGGCCATTCAGCTAATGCACCGACGTAAAAGACCCAACATCTATAAATTAAAACCTTTGACTTGCTGAAAATTACTTCTACTCCCCCTTCAACGGGAGCTCGCAAACAAATGAAAATACCATTGCGGAACAGGGGAAGTTGATCCTGTGACTCTCGAACCGTGTTTTGTGAATGACTGGAAGGTGTAGTGTCGGGAAAATGTTTACGTAGACAGTTGTTCGATTTTTTACATAGGGAAAAGACTATTTTTCATTCTGTCATTTATTAGGGGGATATTCGGTTGGGAATGTTGAGATAACATTTATCAATTATTCTTGTAGTGGGTGGAAGTGGTTGAGGGAGCTATTACAGATGTCTTTTGTGTGATGAATCGATCTTAAGAAATTGGTCCTCGTCGTGTAACAAGGGAATATTCTAATTCCTTTGAAAACATACATGTGGGTGAGTTTTGATTCAATTTCCTCAGTGAGACGAAAAAACTATTCACTTCGATTCTCAATAAATTTTTGTAATCTGCGAAATTACTATCCTTTTCCTATATTTGAAATCAGAAATCAGCAAGCCTTGATGCCATTTCGTTAGAGTTTGTGGATCAGTTCAAAATTTCTGTGAAAACTATAATAATTGAACTTTTGCAGACTTTGGAATATTAATTCAAGATTGTGAAAGCAGTATAATCTTCAACATAGGGTTGTTATTATGTGGAGTGGTTGAATTTGCATTATTCCTTCAGACACAGATGACCTCAGAAGTTCAAACATTCAGATTGTCCTGATTTTTATATATTCAAAAGTGTTGAAACCAGCAAAATAATAAAGGATTGTAAAACGAAAAATGGCGGTTTCGGAAAATGTCTTGGAGATGCAATGAACCTCATTCAGTCAACAAAAGTTGAACTTCATTTTTCAGGATAGCGCAAAAAGTCGGAGGTTTTGCCGTCGGTAATACGATCTGGGATATTTAGTAAAGAGGCTCTAACTTGAGCTACGACTTGGACTAAACTAAGTTCAACTCATTAGTGAAATTTCTTATTGAAATTTCGTAAACAACGGGATACTACTGACCTTTGGGGAAGATCCGCTAACATTTGAGGGGAAGGAAGAGCACTGAGCTATTTCAAAATGTTATTCACTGAACTGAAACATTCATGGCCACACGCTATGCAATAAGCTCACTAGTCAACACCAATCGTTTCCAACTTTGTCGACAAAATACACGGGTAAGTGGTGATGGCGGGAACTCCGAGAGTTCGGGCGTTCTTTCCAGCATATTTTCAGATGAAGTATGATGTAAACAACTCGTGAAAATTCCGAATTTAATTTTCTCATTCACTGCCAACTTATGCGATGATCTGCCCGACTATGAAACATTTGAAAAGTATGACGGTATATCACTGACAATGACGATCTCCCATACGAATTAAAATCAGTAGATCCCATCTATATTCTGTTTATAGAGTTCAATTGAAATGAGGTTCCTCAAAACTTGAAAACAAGCAAATGAAAAAAAACAGTTTTTTGTATTTCGTAGATCTGCAATATTTCTGTTCTGAGAGTTGATAGTACCTACAAGTCGGAAAGATTGCGTTTTGTGTGCTGGGTAAACCCCTACACTTGGCATCGAAAACATTTACTTTTTTCCAAATTCTATTTCATTTGATACTCTTCACTATTATTATTATCTAGTTTTTACACTTCCCAGAATATTATTCGGAACAATGGTTAATATCTTAGGTGAAACAAAACCAAAAATATGCCAGAGGTTAGATACTCCAACTAAAACGATTTCAAATTACATTTCTACATGTATACCTTCGGAGACAGCTAAAAAAATCAATATATTACTTTTTCATGGTTTCACTCCTTGAATTCGATATTATCAGCACTGTTACTGAAAATCAACACTCATTTATGATAAATTCCACTACTCCACCTTCGAAGTTTTTAGTAGTCATGATTGTCCTGTCAATTTCATTACTTTATACTATCCAGCCAATTCCATCCCACTTTATCTCTGGAAGAACTCGGATTCCATACCTCATTAGAGCACCTCGGAGTACAGGTTATTCAATAGGCGTTACCAAGGCAACGGTAACATTCCGCCTGCTCTGAATGACAGTGAAGCACATCGGGGAGACTTCACATCTTTCTCGAGTAGCTCCGAGATGCACTTTCCTCGTACTGGAGTTGTTCTGAGGGTGCATACTGCTAAATTACGCCATCCTCCGTGAATAAACTTACGAGGTAATGAACATCTTCAAAGTTGAATGTAACGTGTTACCTCGGGCTGTATGTGCCCACTGTGTGAAGAGGATTCGTTACGCTTCCCCTGGTTCATTGGTTAGCGAGTATCCACATTTTTGTGGACAGGGTGGGGTGCAAACATCGATATTTTAATTGCCTTTCAGCTCTATCTAGGTGTTGTTTCTAGGAAAATTATATTGGATGGATTCGGGAATTAATGTATATATATTATGTGCCCTTAGTGAACACGTGCATAAAGAGGGTCATTATATGGATTTTGGCTCAACCAAAATCCTCACAAAAGAACCAAACAAACACAAAAGACTCTTTCTGGAAATGGCCTTCATCTCGCAGTCGGTCTCATGTTTGAACAAAAGATCTGACATCAATCACCTCAGTGAAATATATATATTTACTACAGTTGGATCAAGGTAATCCAAAATTCAGGGACCAAAGCTCCCAATTTTCTATTTAATTATATTGTTTACATTAATTTCGTTTCCATAATAATGTTTATCTGATGGCATGTCATATTGACAACGTTATGTCACTCAATTTTGATGACATAAGGAAGCTCATTATGGTACTAAGTACCATAATGAAATTCTATAAGGAAAACATGTTGTCAAGGAAATGGCAAAGCACAGCTCACTCACCTACTAATATTTGAAACTACACAATACTTACTCCTTTGAAAATAGTTGTCATTGTGACATGTCGAAAATGCAGTTTTTAATTTTTCGAAAATGTATTGATATAAATGCCATCAGATAAAATTTTGTATGTAATACGAATCATAAACAATCATTATGGCACACGCCGTGTTATCGGACTCGGCTACATTCACGTCTTGTACCATAATGATCGTCTTTATGATCCTTATTACATAAATAACTATTACGAATTTTCACATATTACACTCAAAATTTTAATAAGGCCTTCAGCAACCTTGGCAACATTGTCTATTCTCTACTCATCTATAAATTTCAAAAATTCGCGGGCTCACTCTGAGGATGCGTCGACCTACCGATATTTCCGCATATATTACGTAGTTCCGGACATCCATGCAGGATGGAACTTTTAACCTAACATTTTCTATCATTCCATGCCGGCGTTCGACATGCAAATGGACGTCTGGTCATAATATTTTTGATATAAATAATTTTAATTTGTGTAATGTTGACCAAATTGAATATTTTGAATGAAAGTTTTAATGTTCGTGACATATGTTTCATACATGTTTTAAATTGTTAACAACTTTTTTGCACTCAATCTCGTGGACACTGTAAGTAGTTTTTTCGCACTTTTACTTTGCAAATGTGACAAATTATATAATATTGTAGCTTTCCCTGAGGATGACAATGAACATTGTCGAAATATTGGAATTCGTGTTATAAGAGTATACTTCCTGCATGCTGCTTACCCAACTATTTTCCTAGTTTTGTTCTTAACTAGTCAGCAAAGACTACCCATCTCCTATATATATATAAAAATTTATATATATATATATATATATATATATATATATATATATATATATATATGTAGTTGTTTGCTAGTAGTCAGGAAATGAGTGATAAAACATTTGGGTGTGCAGCAGGACAAAATAGTGGTTTCGAATCTATATTATCATCATCAGGAATGGTAAAATATGCTAAAACAAAAAGTCAGATCCATAAAGAGAGTTCAGTCAAAACATCTGGCAGTGTATGTGAGGTTGGGTGGTAGAATTCATGACATTAAAAATGGTGCTAGTAAAAATTGTTCGAGATTTCTCAAGAAGAACAGGTGGTAAACTAAGCAGATTACTTGAAAAATTGAGATTTCAGTTATAGGTTCGCTTTGAGGTTCAATAATGAGTTTCAGCATCAAACACCCCCTTACCAAATAAACGTCAAAAAGTGGAATATTAAATGAATACAATTTTCCTCTTCTTCTTTTCGAAACTACATAATAAACTTCATGAATTCAAATTCTGTGAACTTTTTCGTTACTTCATAGAAAGACATTATTGGTTGATACAATTGCCAGTAATCAATAGAAAAATATCAACTTTTTCCGTATAACACTCTCATTTTTGAGGAAATATGGATAACCCGTATTCATTTTAAGTTTGGTATGTCGGTTCTCAGTATTTGTTAGAAAATAGTAGTCTCGGGTGTGAAGCCCTTTTCATGTAAAATCTGCAAATGAGAGCAGAAATTATGAAGATGGATGTAAGGTTGAGTGGCAGGGTAATTAAAAAATTGAAGCAACACATCTATACGTTGAGACAGTTGGGTCATGCGTTCACATAATGCAACAATGGCTACCATACGACACTAGCAGGAGATCAGTCTAACGAAAATTAGCTAGAATTTTATTATTCGTAGCAAATAATCGCAAAAATGTTCTATCGATTATAATCTGAATATGGAAAATTACCCACTTCATTAGTGTGAATTCGAATTGAGACCGTAGTACCACTTTGGGAAAGACTTCAACTGGTTTTTACCAGGGTTTACAACTATTTCCAATCTAGGTAAGGGACATTGAAAACTCAATTGGTAAGCGAATAATATTGTTTCAAGTTTTTGTTGCACCTTTTAGTAAATGTTAATCATGAAGTGGTGAATTCCAAACTTTGGATTTCATAGCTCCAGTTTGACTAGGTCTTCAGCTCAATTTCAATTCTCAACTTCCATCCATCGCTTCTCTCGAGATCCCAATATTCAGTAGAAGGTGCCACTCACTGTGGAAGTCTATTCGATGTATTGAATAAATAAGGGAATACAACACTCGGAAACAAGTAAAAATTTGTCGAAAAATCAGTGTTTTACTACTGGAAAATAAAACTGATAGAGGTGAAGAACTGACTTTTTCTGAGTGAACAATCTTTGTTGAAACTTTCTGTATATAAGTTTCATTTCGAAGCATTGTGTCTCTTCAGTTTATTAGAAACATTTTCCTCAGAAAGTATCTGATATGTATGTCGGCAACTAATATTTCAACTCATTGGTATCCCTCAATCACTAAAAGAAGGCTTCCACCTGAGTTAGAATCCCATTGGGTTCCAATTTGATAACAGTAACTTCTCTTTTTCATCTATCCATCCTGATATTGATTCATACCATTCCTTGAAACGTAATGAAAATATTCCATCTATGTCCTTGTCAACGTTACTGCGACTGACTCTGCGGAGCCAAAGTTTCTGACATTTTTAAATTAAACTCTCGCGATTCCGATGTTGAATTGTGGCAAGCCGCGTGAAATAATTTCCTCGGAAAAACTCATTGGAAGTATCTGTTAGGAAGGAATTCGTTTCATTGTCGAATACGGCATTCGGAAATCGTTTATCTTCCATACCTCCCTCAATGAACCTAGTATTGGATTTGCTTCTGTTCTAGTATTATACGGGCATTTATAGTTTTTTTTTACAAAATTTCAAAGTGACTTATACTCTTCATACTCCCATGTGACTGGCTGATTGGCAAACTCCAATCAGCCAGTCACATGGGAGAGATTACTTGAAAATGTACAATGAACTGAAGGCAGATCCAATACTAGGAATGCCCGTGGATAACACAGTTCCGCAGTACAACTTACAAAAAGATCTTTTCAAAATCATCATACCGAGTAGAAAGGACTGGAAAAATGGCACACGGAAGACCTACTGAACCACAACCGTAAGGTTGTAAGGGTAGTGCTGGGTCTACTGACGGGGCATAGCCGGCTCAGAAAACATATGAGCTATATTGGTCTGACAGAAGAAACCCAATGTTGGTTCTGTCAAGAAAAGAAAGAAACCGCACTGCATGTGCTCTGTAAATGTGAAGCGATAGCAAGGCTGAGACACGCAAGATGCGGGGAGGGGCTGCTAGCTATATGATGGGGTCAGTGTCAAGGCTATGGAGTCTCATGAAAGGGATCAAGCTAGATAACGAGCTCTAACAGCCAAGGAGCATCACAATAGATCTGAGGTCGCAGTGAATCAGGCCATGGGCCAGCTCCTCGATAATCAAATCTATAATCTTTGACCAAAATTCACAAATTGATTTGACCTCATGACATTCTGATCAACATGATTTGACCAATTCCTTCACCCCCTAACAATCTTGGTTAGCAACATAGTTCTTCGTTTAGATAGATACCTGCATGATATTGATGCCCAGCAATCACAATAGAAGAAGGGCTTTTGGGGGAAAATTCAACGCGAGAAGTTTTATCGGACATATCAGTGATTCAGCATAAGCAAACGGCTATACATCATTGAACTTTTGTTGTTTCGGTTCCTTCTTATTTTATCGAAATTTTTGGAAACGGATCTCATACAGACAGCTATGAGGTTTTCTGGCATCTGTTGATGTTTTCCTTTCGTTTCTCATGTTTCTCTGAGTGCTGTCCATCCTCAGCCTTGACTACACCATACTGACAAGGAGCAATGACTCAGAAACTTGTCTATGATTGGTCATTTTTATAGGTGCTGTTATCATCAAATCATTTAGACATTTTCATCTTCCTGATCAAGTTGGAACATACGAACATCTCAAATAGGATAAAGAACCACATTCTGACTTTTGAGTATCACTATTGAATAATCATATAGTTGACAGCGTGTACTGAAAATGAAAAAAAAAATGTAATTAATGTTAGGCAGACCAATTGTTAATATGACGCATTTGGTTGGAGGCACAACTCTATTGTATTCATTCATTCAAATGAAATTTCATCAACGAATTAATTCAGTCGAATTTTCATATCAACCGTATATTATCTATTATATCGTTTCAGAAACGAATAAACAGACAAAAATATCAAATGAATCCTTCATCATTTTAATTGTATCGCATAACGATTACAGTATGTATTATAGTATCGAAATTACGATTAAATAATGTTTCATTTCTAATATAATAATAATAGGTATACCACCGACGCCTAGTTTGATTTTAGATTAATTTGTTTCTTTATGATGACATTAATCAATATTCTGATCATTTCCCTATTCGAGGAAAGAATATCAATCTATTTTTGAAAAAAGTTGAAGGTCAGACGATTCCCGTTCGAGTAATTAACTTTCAAATTTCGTTAACCGATTCGATAATTAACGAATGATAGTTTCGTCAGTATAGATCTATCTTTTCCCAGATAAATAAAATATTTGATAAAAAAATGTTTTTGATTCCTATATCCATCTCAGAGTGTACACTTCAAACTTGCATCTCTTACATTGTCTCTAATCCTATAAACGTTTCGACGATATCAGTTATGTTATAGATCTCGTTAACATTTTACGTCTCACTGCGATGTTTTATGCTACACTACGCTCGTAAACCTATCCACTGAATAATTGATATGCAAACAACCATTTTAGGTGGACGTAAAGTTGCTTGTAGACAATAAATAAAATTTAAATATAAATAAGATTTGTTTTCAAATTTCAAGCCAACAAGTTTGATGAGAACCGAAAGGTTTCAAATGATCAACTCATCGAGGGAGTCATGCTTTCGGTGAGGTATATCGGAAATGTAAGTATTCTCAAATTTTCAGGTGTTTACTCGAAAAAAACCTAGACAGAAAAGCGCACTCTAGAATGAAAAAACTCCAGATGAGCGCCTCAGTTTTTATTTCGCTCAGATAGGGCAAATAATACCATATTGGACTTATTTGTGAGTATAATTCTTTCTCGATAGCTAGGTTTCATGAAATATTATACACGATAATAAAAATGGTGCTAGTAAAATAATGTTCGAGAATTCTCAAGAAGAACATGAGGTGAACTACGCAGATTAGTTGAAAAATTGTGATTTCAGTTATAGATTTGCTCATTCAATAATTAGTTTCATTATCAAAATACTCCCTTACTAAATAATCGTCAATAAGTGGAATATTAAATGAATACAAGTTTTCTCAACTTCTTTTCGAAACTACATAATATACTTCATGAATTCATATTCTGTGAACTTTTCCGTTACTATATAGAAAGACAATGTTGGTTCTATCGCTGCAAATAAAAGTTTTGATGAAATATTCAATCAGCCACAAAGAATGCAAGAATACACTAAATCTGAAGAAGTAATAAGATCTTCCATTTCGACATCCAGAACAATACCAAGCAGCCCCAGTTCAGGTTCTTTATCAATTCGCTTCACTGAAAGAGGTAACTATCGGCCCAATGACTTTTCAGAAGAAAATGGAACTAGTGAAGGCTTTAACTCCACTCATGTAAATATCGAACATCCTAATATACCGTCGCCTGCAACTCATTCATGCCCAGTATGTGGAATTGTTATTAACTATGACAAAGATAGTGAAAAAGCTGCTCAACACTTTGGATCACATTTTCCTACTAGATCTTCTCTACCTAGTGAAAAGGCAGCAATTCATCCTGTGGTAATAATACCAGTGAAAGTAATGACGATGTTCCAAGCCATGGCAGAGAGCAATACTTCCAAAAACATTGAGACATGCGGCATACTAGCAGAAAAACTAGTGATGGATGAGTTGATCATAACTCATATGATTTTACCAAAGCAGAAAGGAACATCGGATGACAATGAACGAGGAAGAAATATATGATTACCAAGATCAATATAATTTAATTACAATAGGGTGGATTCATACTCATCCTACGCAAACAGCATTTCTTTCAAGCGTGGATCTTCACACTCATTGTTCCTATCAATTACTGATGCCCGAAGCTATAGCAATAGTATGCTCGCCAAAATATAATGAAACTGGCTCATTTAAATTAACCTCAACCCATGGTTTCCAATTCGTTGCAAACTGCCCAAAGAGTAGATTTCATCCACATCCCACGGATCCACCACTTTTCAAAGTTGCTGAACACGCCCGAATTGAGAACAGTGCACCTTTAGAAGTTTTGGATTTACGTAACGCTTATCAATTAAGTAGTATATATTTGCAATGAATTACATTTTCTTATTCAATGTTGGTTGATCCAATTGCCAGAAATTAATAGGAAAATATCAACGTTCTCTGTATAACACTCACATTTTTGAGGAAATATGGATAACCCGTATTCATTTTAAGTTTTGTATGTTGGAAAATAGTAGTCTCGGGTGTGAAGCCCTTTTCATGTGAAATCTGCAAATGAGAGCAGAAATTATGAAGATGGATGTGCGCCAACTGCCGAGCATTCCAGCAACAGTCAGCCAGTGTTCCGTCGTAGGTAGGCGTGAATCCACGTGTTTCCTTCGACAAATTTCAGCGGATGCTGAAATGATTGCGAGCACCGTAACTGACTCGAGAGAAATGATATGTACCCACCCCTCGAGCATGCACGGTATGACAGATGAGTGATTTTCACGGAAGATGAGGAATGCGAGTTGGAAATGAAATAAATGGAAGAAGTCACTCGGAGGTGATACTGTTGCAGTATGATTTGTTGGGTTTGTGTTCTGTATGAGATGAACGATTATTCTGTTTGGATATAGATATCTTCTTCAACGATAATCCTCTTCAACATGACAATATAGTCTATTATTTCAATTGATATGTGAAGAATATTTCACAGAAACACTGGTCGGTCTAGAGTAATCATCAGGGGGAGCTTGCTCAAGAGAAATATAATTTCAGGAATACTCTTACTACACAAAATGCAATCAGAATTCATTAAATGGGTTGAAAAAATAGGTTTTTTCCTTAACCAGCTGACGCCTCCTAGGAAAGTCAAGTTTTCGTTTTCTTTAATTTTCAATGATCAACGAGACACTTGATGACAGTAGGTGAAACAATTGCTTGATTCATCGGTATAACCAGATACACAGATACTAATCCACAAACTGTTAAACAATAGATTATCCAAAAATATTGAATTTTATAAAGAATTTGGAACCAAAATTTGCTGAGTTCGATTTTTGGCCCATTGAATGTAGTCATGAGAGCAAATTAATCGGGTAAATTGTTACATATTGTTTGAAAAAACAATTCTGGAAGTGGCCCCCATTGATTCAGAATACACGTGTATTTTAAATGAGCCATTGTCTAACAGCTAACAGAGGTCGAATACGCAATGAACGGTTTAAAAAAGTGGGGATAGAAAAAGTTTCTTTATACTCCGAAATTAATAATTAATTATTACCCCTACTTCTAGGAATTATTTCATCAGTAGTGCAAAAAATTGTCAGATTTTGTTTGTAACGAAAATAGGTGAAAAACATTTTGAAAATGTATTATGAGAGTGATTATTTTCAGTGAATATTTTGAAAAACGCAAATAATGAATTAACGCCTACGAATAACATGTAACATGTTGGTATCACTGGATAGGTAATTTTAGGTAGAATGCGAAGGCAGACTATTATGCAGTGTGTCCCATTTTGAAGAAATCACTTGAACTTTCACTGAAGTTGACGAAAATCAAAATAACATTTGGAGCACTCCGTATAAATATAAATTTTTCTCTGACCATTACATACTCCTTCGGTGTTCTCTGAGCCACCTCACCAAATAACTTTCAGCTGTTTCATAAAACAACTCTTAACACCTGTTTTATTAATAGCCGGTTTCCCTGCCGAATTCCACAACAAAAATTGTAACTTGGCTACGTCGCATTGTGACAGAAAAAATCTAGCGCCTAATGGAGAACTATGGGACTGTATTAACTGAAAAAAATTATGTTTCTTTCATTTGAAAAAAACAGCGACCTGTTCACTCAACAAGTCGCTATTGTTAAAAATGTAAAATGAAAAATTTTTTTTCCAAATTGTTCTGTTAATCATATGCACATGTGCATGTTCGTGCACTTCAATGTAATATGGATGAATGGTTCCATTTCCTCCCAGTGATATTTTCGGAGACATGTTTTCCAGTTTAGTTTTTATGAATGTTTCTGATAATAAATGTTTTTTCTGTTTGTGATGGACAAGGATTTCGTCTGCTGTTTTATATCTAATCCCACATTAATGTCTTGAAAAAGAAAATAAAGATTTTCGAAAGCTCGACAATTTAATAAAGAGTTTCACTATATCACGCCAAACTCAATTTATGACTGCAACCCCAAGGTTAATTTTCATTGCATGAGGATTTTCCAAATTTAGACGGTTTTATATATATATATGTTTGCAAATTGACTTGTAGTATCAGAATTCATCCAATTTTCCTACAAAATGTGTGGATTCAGAGTACACTGATGGAAAAAATAATATATTTAATGGTAATGGTTGACTTCCATTGTCTATACTATCAACTCTATTGAATACTGTTGCCAAGAACGAAAGGATATAAATACAAATCAAATGAGATAATCATATCCAAACGAAAGGTTGAAATTTATTTTTAGGGTCAAAAGTGAATTTGAAGGTTTTAATTGATATGATTACCTTACTTGATTTGTATTTTTTTCTTTTCGTTATCAGCAACAGGTCTCAAGGGAGTTAATAATAAAGACAATGGAAATCCGAACCATTACCATTCAGCAAGAAACATTGTCAAACACATCCGAGCAAAATTATATTTTTCATTCAGAAATATTCCGACTGTTCTGAAAGCCCTTTTTCAATGAAGACACTAGTGAAGAGACTGATGAGTCGACTGGAGGGGTGATGGCTCCCATGCCTTCCTCCTGTATTTACTGGTTCAGTAGATACAGAATATTACAAGAAAATGTATAATAAGTTAGTTCTCTCCGAAACTGACCAATGCAGATCGGATCAAACGGATCGACAGATTAAAATCAATTCATCATACACATGCAAAATGGTTACAAGAGAAGACATTCAAGAAGGCTTACTATCGGTCAAAAACATATCTCTCAAGGCATTGAAAACTCCATTAGCAAACATTTTTATCCATCGGAAAAAATCAAGTGGATATAAAAAATAAAAGACTTTCATTACTAGTGTCATTATAGAAATTGTAGAAAATGCTTCTCAGGCGTATCATTTTCTCCTTCACAGGTAATGGATGAGGAAGGAATACTTTTTCAAAGAACTAATTTTATGTTATTTATATTCTATTCAGCCGTAAGTATACAGTATTATTGGCGATGATGACGAGCACGAACACTTTCCTTGGGAAAGTGCACAGTTGTTCTGAGCAAGATCAATCAATAAATCAACCATTAATTTGTTAGAAGTTCCGATGAAAGTTTGTTCAATATACCCTGTCGTACCAATGAAATATATGCTGTTACGAAATGATTCAGGTCGAGATAATGATGACTCCAAAAAGGTATTATTTATTTCCCACTTATCTTTATTATCATTGATCAACAAAGATTGAGTCAAGTAAACAGTTGAAGGTTTGATGAAGAGTATATTTTGGATTCGTTTCACATCGCTTCGATAGACTATGGATTTTTAGCATAGCAATGACTTATCATTATTGATATCTAGTTATGTATTTTTTCTACGCGCTTACTATAATAGTTCACTTATGTGCCCATAATCCGTTATTCAACGAAATTCATTATGATCCACATTTTTCATTACAATGAAAATTTATGATTCGTTTCATAATGAAATCCATTATGATACAGATTTTTCATAACGACACAAATTCTTAATATGCATTTTCAGTGCAGTATTGAACTTTTAAGATCATTACTTACAATTCTGTAGATTTTTTTTAAGAAATACGGGTAAACACTGTTGTTTTCCATGTTCAATACAAATATAAATGTAATATTCATAGTTTTCCATTCTTTATCAGGTATATAAAAAATAACGCATCCAATCTCATTGTATAAACCATACGAAACTCTCCTTCGTCTTTCGTTTCCCAGTTGATGTCGTGTATTAACAACCATCATTACATGATATACTATTCTGAAACACATTCAAAAATGCTTCACCGTTTCATTGAGATGAGGTAATGAACAATTTTGATATTCAAGGCAGCAAAGGAAATATGTCTCCAGGAGTACAGGATTGAACCGTGGCTATTCAATAAGGCTATTTGTTTTTCCATAACGATGCAAACAGATCACATAATAGTATATTATGCAACGATCGTGTAATGATGGTTATTAATATATGAGCATAAACCGGGATACGAAACGAGCCGAAGGTGAGCCGAAGGTGAGTTTCGTATGGTTTTTGCGAGTGTATTAATAACCATTACATGAGAGTTGCATACGCTATTTTATCTACACCCGATAAATAGTGAAGAACTACAAATATTATATTTATATTTGTATTGCACACAATAATACTAATTTAACGAATTTCTTTGAAAAATTCCACAGAATTGTAATTAATAGTATTACTTCGAGAAATATAACGATGAGATATGAAAAGAAGATCAAAAATCAAAGAAAAAAAAAAGATTACTCGAGACCGGAATCGAACCAATGTCTCCTCCAGCTAGAATAATCAAGAGACGGCTCGGCTACGGAGAGCCCACAAAATTTGATGAAAAAATAAGTGATAAATCATGCATTTGTTAAATGAAAAATTCAATCATTCTTACTGTATTTCTGTCGGTGAAGGTGTCGAAGGTGATTCTCCCATATCGCTGGTATCAGACATTTCGTTATGATTATCGAAGTTTGGCTATATTCTTCAAAAATTCAATACCTACTGATTTTGACTTGACAAACGTCAAAATGCAAAGCTTGCACATCATGCTTGATTGAAAAATAATGGGTTTCTATTGGTTGAAAATCTGTATGGTAATGAAAATCTGTATCGTAATGGATTTCATTATGAAACGGGTTGTGGGCATATAATTGTATTATTAGAGTACGGGTGTAGATAAAATTATTATTTGAGGAGCAGGTTTAGATTCATTTAATCGAATATTTCCCTCATATATAAAATGTCCTATAAGAGCAATGCAATTATCGAAAACTTACAACGTTAATTGCATTGTATCAAGTCACCATAACGATACATTTGAAACCGTATCGCTAGACGTCAGTAAACAACACAAATAAATGTCAGATAGACTTCAAAAATAGAAGAACATTTCGCGTTTAGGTGAGTACTCAATACAATCTATAGAGGAAAGTATAAATGAACAAAAAATAACATTTCCTTGAGAATTTCTTTATTCGTGAAATATTCCAATGAGTGATATCTCATTCAAATTGCATTCGGTTATTTTTATATTTCGCCAAAATATGAAAATAAACTCTTGCAATTTTTAGATATCACGCTTTCCTGCAAAATTATCGGTAATTTTTATGCACTCGTGCAATTAAAACCGAAAACACTGTATTCATAGTATTCGAAGTTTCTCTATTCCAAAATTTGTCTCAAATGTATCTATGACGCGTGAATTTTATATTTATCACACTACCTTTGTCACAAAACTGGATATCGTCATCGATACTAAAAAACGAGTTATATCAAGGATACAAGGCTATAAAAGAAGTAATATAAGACAATTCTACATAATAAAAGAGTATTTGTTAATGTTTTGATGTTACTCCTTTCATAGAAGGGTAAAATTATTCCCTCATTCATCTTAAAAAAAAACCAAAATTAGTTCCACCAGGTGAATCATGTTATATTTGATTTGAATTGAACCAAGGGTTGTTATTGGATTGTTGCCGGGGTAGTAATCATTGATCAATGAATTGAATTATCAAGCATACCCTGATGAGAATGATATTAAATATTCAATTTATAAAGCATCTGCCTCGTACTTCATATATAATGGATCACAAAATACTCTGAACTGCCTTCAATCCATTTCAACATGAATACTTGATGCAGTTCTTGAATTCATAAATGATGACATTAATATTTCCTTGGGAAGTTTAGCAGTTGTTTCATGAAACATCACTTAATTCAACAGTCAGATGTACTTCGTAGGGAAAGTCTACTTTTTCCTTTCGTTATGGTGTTTTTCTTCTATGGAACAAATTCCATGGTTTACAACTTAGCTGAAAATGCCCCTGTGAGGGCCACTCCAGAGCTTTATTAAATAAAAAGAGCACGTATGAGTTTAAGCGGAGTTTTAATGTTAGTTTATATTGGCTGTGCACCCTTGGACCATAAAAAGCTCCCTTGAGCGGAAATTTCGAAGGGAAGGAAACTATAAGCTGTTTCGTGTCACGCCAGGTGCCGTCAGCACGCAAAGCTGTTTTTTTTTTCATTCCAAAACAAGGCGATCATGAATGTGGTCAGACACCTATATGGTTGTATTGATTGCATTATTTTTTGATTGAGCTGGTAGTCAACGGAATCTTTCTTCCTAGTGAACTATTCTTCCCCGTCGACATCTGCATCATAAATGATTTCCTTTAACTGATCAGTCCAATTAGAAGATAAGCAGTTTGTTTTTTCTTGGAGAATGAGCACAGGTTCAGTTATCACATGCTATTCTTCACATGTGAAATTTGTAATTTTTCAAATTGATCTTCAATCATTCTTCGAGAAGAACTTGGTCAGTTCTCAACTTTGAACATCTCAACCGAATTTGAACAATCTACTGATATTGTGAATTTTTCATTATTCGACGATTTCGTACAACCGATTTATACGAGAACTTCACGTAATATATATTTCAGAAAATAGTTTTATCGAACGGCTGCTGAAAAATCAAAAAATCTCAGAAAATACTATTTTTTGTGGCAAAGTACTTATCATATCAGAAATATCAATATTATTTTGACTATAAATTCGCTTCTCTTTCCTTCATTTGAATGGTGAGTTGAATCAATTCTCTTTGGAAGATTTTCAGAAACGAGCATAGAACAAAAGTATTTCTGAATTGGATTCAAGAACGTAAGCTGGTTCCATTTCCGAAAAGTTATCAACGATAAGAAGTTTCGTGAATATTAGTCCTTATAATAATCTCATAATAGGCCAATTCGAGTTTAACGAGAAGGAACTGTTTTTCAATTCACTCCTAGAGGTAAATTGAAGGTCTGCCCTTCTACACTTGAATAGATTACAATATCAATTTTATATTCTTCAGATTCTGATAGGTTAACAAACCGAAAAATTATGGATGAAAAATATTTGTGTCGATTCCACAATCAATTAGGAAGACTAAAATAACTTTGCACCAAGGAAGGAAATTACCGCAGTTTTGTCTATTTCTCTGTCAACAGATCAATTGGAAGAATTTCCTGCGAAAATTGTATAATTTTTCATTGAATCGGGGGAGATCAAAAATCTAGAATTGATAGACAAAAACTGGAATGATTGGAAGTGACAGTGGAGAGAAAAAGTTCGAAGGAGGTGTGTAACTGCAAACTGTGCATCTTTCTCCTAGGGAATTATCTGAAATCTATTTGAAAACGATCAGAGGGGTTTCATTAAATAGTATCTGATTTGATAGAGCCATGAAGACACTCAATTTCCAAGTGAAAACTTAACTGCCAAGTTGAATTCTGTCCTATTATCGAAAACATTTCGTATGGTGTGGATTTTAATTGTGTACTTAATTGTGAACATAACAGAAATTTAGTAGTGAACCAAAGATTGTCATACTTGAAATAATTTATACTCAATGGAAATAGTATTAATTATTTTTGAGTCATTTTTGATGCTCGAAAATCACTACAGGGTGAGAAACTGAGGTTGCCGCATTGAAGAAAGTCGTCTTTTTTATGAAAAAAACCGAAAATATTCGACAGCTTGTCATATTATATTTATTCACCGTACATTCTTGAATTGTCAACACCGCTCCATAGGTACACGAAAGTAACTTCTATTGTGATTTTCCCCAACAGAATGAATGATAATGGGCCGATAGAAACAAACCTCCTGACAATAAATTCAAGTAAATTTTCATTTTACAACCCAATTTAACAAATTAATGAAAATTTAAGTTAGAATTAAATACATATTTAAGTTTAGATTGATCAAAATTTTCACAGTTTCTATTGGTTTTGAGGGAGTGTGCGTATTAATCACTATATTTTTACACTGCCTGGATGTCTTCTCACAATGTGTACTAAATTTTTACCCCTGTTCATTTATACGCTCAGCAACCTCGTTATTAATAAATTGGATACATTTTCTTTTATGACTCTCGTCATTTTTTCAACTGGCAAAAAACTTCCGTAAATATTTAGATACTTCATCGGATTCGATTTCAAATATTTGCTGACAGTTGACATGTATAGGATGTGATATTTTATACGTTTCTTCCTGTCATATGAAGTTACATTTCGGAATGAGGAGCCTCTCGGAATATCGGCACACACATGTTACTCTTCCTTTCTTTTTCATAACAAGTCATGGTGAGGTAAATGAAACATCTGGCATCTTTGGTTTGTTTCTTTCTATCGCTTACCTGGCACACCCACCGAACAATAAATTACGATTAATTGCGAAGAGGCCTGTGAAGTATTGGAAACGGGACAGTTAATCAATTTACGAAAAAACAAAAACTCCTGAATCAAAGAAGAGGAATGTTATTGAAACTTTACGACGTGATGGCAGTGGGAGGTTAGTTTGTTTTGATAGATCTGTGAATTATATTTCGTTTATTTTAATGATCAAAAGGATGTAATTTATGAAACGTTTTCACAGTCAGTGATTCATTGGTGTAAGTATGTGGATTATTTTTCACACATTCATGTTAATTGGATTTGTTCATTGATAATGAATCTAACCCCATCGGTGGCCTATCAAAGAGAAAATGTGCGAAATCATAAAAAAATGATCGTTTCGAACTTCATAAATCATTGGTAAAAACTTCCACACATTCTTCATAGAAAACAGAAGTCGCTGATGGCGGTTATTTTGCCCCATTGAAGATACTGAACTTCTAAGATGATGTCAATTGACTGACGTCTATCTGGCATGCAAATGGTATGAAGTATAAAATTTCAGTAAGCAAAGGGAATGTTGTTGTTTCACAATGCCACGTACTAAGTAAGTTAAAGAAAATGGGGAATTGTCCTAACTGCATCATATAATTCAAGTCGTTTTAGGGTACGTGACGCCATATTTTCCGAAAAAAACTACTTCTTGCAAATAATATGTGTTGCAAGCTAGGTGGAGAGATAGATTTTTTTTATTCGTTGGTTTTCATCGATCGATCCGAGTATGGAAAATCTGCCATCACTTGTCGATAATACAGAATTCTGCATTTTTATTCTGTACAGTTATCTGTGATACATTCAATTTTGCTGTTTGGTTGTGGTCAACAACCGCTACATGAATGTGAAATAGTTTTTGGTTTTTACAAGTATACCGTTGCCTACCTAAACTTTTTTTGCATAATCTGTTGTCGACATCGAATTTCACTGAGCTATCATTTCCCATGTGAGAAGCAAGATAATGGGATGGTCTATTCTTTGAAGACCATTCAGTAATATGACCGAAAGTTTGATATCAGCGTTCATTTTTTTTTGAACTATAGTACGGTAAAAGAGTTCTGATATACCTGCTCAACGTATGCAGAGACAATGAAAATATCTCTCAGTCACAATGACATTTCTGAAACTACTACTAAGAGAGAGTACAGACTTGACTATTGTGGTGTGCCAGAATTGAGTTCAATGAGTTGAAATTTTCCAATACTCTGCCGTTAGCAAATTATTTTGGTCGAAATCGTCAGAAGTTGAGAAAGTCACTGTATCATTCCGGATTGAATTGATTGGTGGTGCCTCTGAGAGAAAACATAGAACTCAGAACACCCAGAAAATTCCTTCATAGAATATAACATCATTTCATCAGTAGATACTGTAATTACACCTGATCTGAACTTCAAATTCCTTGAGAAGAATTCAAAAATCTTCTTAGTTTACAAAAATCAAAAAATCATAATATAATGGTGATATTGTGATGAACCAGGAGCAATATTCTATACAGATTCTTCATTATTGGCCAAGAATACTTGATGTTACTTCTCTCATAGTGATGACATCATCATGGATAATATTCATTCAAATACTCACTCTATTCTTTCAAATCAAAATTCAAATTCCACACACAAACCTGTGTGGTCTGGCATCATTCTTTTTCACTTCCATTTCATGATACATACCTCACATCATCAGAAGAAATCATGAGGTTTCAGAGGAGCATTTCAAACCTTATACTTAGCTACATTTGATAGAAAGTGGTGAAAATTTTCATAATGAGCTATTAAATCAGTGAATTGAGAAAGATACCAATCCATACATGACTATTTCTCTCCTATTGCCAGTTCTGAAAAATGGCATTCGACCAAGATGAAATACCACTATCAAACCCACTTCTTCTATTCAATTATTCAGAGCTTCGGCTGTTTTCCTCTCCGAATATTTTTTTTCATTATACTTGACATGGGTATTTCGGTGGAAGATTATAACAAAAAACGTGCTCTACAACGCACAATATATTTTACTTACTCTGCTATTCCATTTGAACCTGCCTTTCACATTTTTCGAACAACAAATATCGGCAAGACCCAACGATCGCTTGAGTCAACACAAACGGAATAATACAATGAGTTGAAATCTCTCCTAATGCCCCTTCTTCACGTTTCGCTTAACATAGCTTGAAAATAATTGTTCTAGACAAATACCGAAAGCGAATGAGGTATACAAAAGGAGAATCCGTTTAATTTTTAGTATACTCCCTCTGGTAGTTGAACTTCATCGGTAAATATTGAATTATGAAATTTGGCTTTATTCAAACTCCTCGGGCCGTAACGAGGGCTGCTTGATTCAATTCTAGAAAATAGTAAACATAATTTCCTCTAATAGGAGTAGCCACACGGAAAATATGAGCACTCAGAACGTCAATGGGATTGCGATGATACGAAAGTTGATGGATTACATTCAGAATTAATTTTCTACAAACAACAAACTCTCACCTCACAGCATTGAACTAATTGAAGTTTTTCATTCACTCTCAACTTTTTTTCCTTATCCTCATTCCATGTTCGATCTCCTGAGTTTATCAATCGTCTCACCTATGGACTCAGCAAACATTCTAGAATGGATTCCAATATATTCATGAGAGTGAGTACATCCAACAAAAAGTAAGCTTCTCGGAAAAAGAGCTTATATTACTCAATGATGCATGAGATTAATTGCCGGAATATACGTATATATATATATATATATATATATATATATATAATAAATTCCAGGAAAGATATTGATAGTCTCAGCATCATTTACTCATATTTACTAAGTCGCCCCCTACTGGGCAGTAATAATAACAACTTTACATTTGGTACCCCTGTGTAGTTGGTGATTTCACTTTCATTTTCATTGTGTGTTGGCAACAAGGTCACAGGAAACTGTCATCATTGGTCACTTGTCAACTTAATTCCCTTCTTTTTCACATCATTTCCGTTAAAATTACAAATAGGGTTTCCAATGCCCGTTCGGAGAAACAACTTCTCCCATTTTTCAATTCTTTTACATGTATGATTGATTATATCTTTTAATCAAATTTTTATATTATATTTGTACCATTAGGTCGATGTGTTTGTGATATGTTGTCCTTCATGTTTTTATCAAAAAAGGATTATTAACCTCACATTCGTAAGTAAGCACATGTTGAAAATAAACTTTTCTATTCTTACAATTTTCCTAATTCATTGTAGAGTTCCTGATGAAGAGCCAATAAAGACTCGAAAGCTTGAACAGAATAAAGAGTTCACCCTGTTCCAATTCCTTGTTGACTGCATGCACACCCGAATATTAAAAGGAATCTTCTTAAACTTAGACAGTCGTCTAACCTTCTCACATTATATATATATGTATATATATATATATATATATATATATATATATATATATATATATATATATATATATATATATATATATATACATATATATTACCCTCTTTGTCATTGGTTACAATATTTGGTTCCGTCATTTCACACACAAATACACACACACATATACACAAAAAAAGAAAATAAAAAGCAAAAATACAATATGACTGTGAAATGAATCATCTTTGAAGAACCATATGAAGATACGGATCAAACATTGTCATTGGTTTATATATTCATCTAAATCACAAAAGCATTTCATAATGAGAAATTTTTTCAATTCAGTTTTGAATTTTCCCGAAGAGGAAAGAGAGATGGCACGGTAATACGTTATAGATAAGAACACCAGCCCAATCAGGTGACTTTTTGTAGTGCATATGTTTGAAATTACCTTGACAATTTTTTTTTGATCCCGTGTCGTAGCTATGAACTTGGGAAAAACTTTTTCATTTACTGATATTTCAATGAATGTGCAACAGAATTTTTAAGAGGTAGATTTCCGTAATAGTTAGAATATTGTTATTTTTGAACACATATCTGCATGTTTGTCCAAAGTCTTTATTGAATATCAGTCTTATAATCCTCTTTTGAGCTCTGATCCACTCACTAGCTTATCCCCAAGAAATGATATCATAACTGGTAGCTGAATACACCATAGCATAGTAAACATTCATCAGAGCATGTCTACCAGATGTATTTTTGAGAGAATAAACAAAAAAGCACACAGGCACAAAGCACAACCACAACCCACAACCAAACCAGAGAGCCAAGGATGAGAAGAAAGAAGTTTTACAAGTTTGACCATAATCAGAAATCTCAATAACTGGAATTTATATAATCTTTTTTTTGTTTTCACGATCTTTACGTCATTTCAGGATTCATCTTCCTTCAAATCATTGGAGAATTTACTTGCATAATTCTCATAATAATCAGGTCCAGTCCAATAAATTTGGTCTTCGTTGATATTAATATATCTTTCATTTGTTTCATTTACAATAAGGAATGACGAGTTTACTTTCAATAGCTACTCTCCTGTTTCCCACGGCCGTTGAATTACATTGAATTCGTTTTAGACCATTTCTTTTTTTTGTCAATGAATCAAACATCTATGAATAGCAAACACCATTCTTTGAATTTACTTCTACTACTTTCATCGAAATTTTGAATTCTTGTCACATTGATTTGAAAAAAAACCTTTTATCTCTTCACGAAATAATCATATTTCTGGAATAATTCTACCATATTTCGTATGGAGTCCAAGGTATTAGACCACAAGTTGAAAATCGAAAACATCTATTATATTTCATGGTATGAAAACCAGGTGGGTAACATCTCAACTTTGTTATGTCAAATAATATGAGCTATAGAGAGAACTCATTATGTGGAAAATAATAATCGGTTTATGCAAAATAAATGCAATGTAGCCAACCAGGTTACAATTAGAGGATTTGATCGCGACATACTCTCAATGATTCAATTGAACTTGGAAAAAGAAGGACTTTCGTATTTCGCGCAGAAAATTATTTATTAAAATTGCAGTAGACCGCTTTACTCTAAAAAGTCATCGTCAGTGTTTACTCGTCAGGTGTATGAGAGCCATAATTTTTTTTGCAAATTTTGAATTTGTAATACGTTCACAATTTTCCGAATCATTCTGTGTCCTTCACAAACATGTATTTTCATGGCTATTGCTCTTGTACACCTAACAAGTAAGCACCGACGATGTCTTTTTACAGTAAAGCGTAAACTACTTTTTGAGGACAACTGATACATATGAAACCGGCAGTCGCCTGCGAGTTGAAATTATATGAAATGGGGTAGTTCAATCGAATGAATGATATTCTGTCGCATCCATAATTATAATTCCAAGCTGGTCGACTGTGAATGCTGGCTGGCTGATCTTCATACTGGAAGTCTCATGAACCGATATTGGATTTCCATATCTGTATCTGTATTTTTCATTGACATCTGCATTCTGCATCTGGATTCAATCCAATCGCACTATCTTTGTGCCTGAAATGATGCCACTACCTTTTGTAAGCGGTATGAATTAAGTCAGTCGTTCGTAAGTAATCCTAATTGTTGCTTCTGTCGAAGGATCTAACGCTCCCTGTAATCATTTAACGTCCGGCAATCATCGAAAGTGCTCATTGATCGTCGATAACATCCCCTAGCCCTAGAGCAGAATATCGGAACATCAGTAATATGGACTAAATCGTATTGAAAACCATTACTTCAATTGAACAGAAAATTACTATATTGATCACGACCGATTGGCGGAATCTGTTTCGTGTTGAATCGAAATTACACAGCGCATCGAGGACGTTCTGCGAATGTTGCCATCACATCGAAAAAAGCGTTAACAATCGTTAATTGACGTAAAGTTAGTTACTAATCGGTGGATTAGCCAAATAATCCGTGAAATTGATGATGCGCTGAAAGCATCACATCCTTTGTAGCTCAGTTTCGTAACTATCGATCTATTTGAACGTTTGCAATAGTACGAGGTGTTACGATTTATTGAGATGGAATGGACGCGATCGTGATGTCAATGTTGAAACAATTAGAACATGAGATTTGCTTGCCGAATCGATTCGAGCGTTTGAGTTGCTTCATGAAAAGCAGCTTCAGAAGAGGAGTACTTAAAAACAACAACAATCGCCGATACTGGCCGACACTTGATGAAAATCCATGAATAACAAAAATTTTATAGTTTAGTATATTAATATAAATTTTTCTGGAAATATGAATTGGATTCCATCCTCTCATTTGGGCTTTGACTTGCTGAACTTCTTCCACACTAGTTGGAACTTTTCAAGAACATTCAAAAAGATCTTGAACTTTGCTCATCTATATTCATATGAAGGTAACACATCTGCACAATGATTTTTTCACAGCATATTCCAAGATTTCTGGCAAAACATTCATCTTTTGACAGAATGGTTGAGGCTTTCGCGGCCGAGGTTTTCAGTATTACTAGTTTTCTTCGGGTTTGAAGGCCGTCGTTCTTTGGAATTTCCTCCTGACGTTTCGCTAGCGCGAGTGGCTAGCTTCTTCAGAGACTTCATCTTGACTATTATTCCGATTATTAAACATTTCGACTCCGTAAGGCGTATTTATATTGATGCAGGTAGTCTGGAGTGTTAATTACTTCTGTCGGATTTAGAGAGTAATCATCAGTATCAATTGCTGCACTAACTGCCGTGATTTTATTAGTTATTCTTAATGTTCTCAGAATGGGGTTCCAAATTCTGCTGAGACTCAACGCTTTTTCTCTTCTGTTGAAATTTTCCGTGTGTTTGTGGATCTCTATCGCCTCCCGTACCAGTCGGCTATGGTAACCCTGGTTGGGGGCAATCAGATCAGCATTTTCAAACAGAATCCTGTGGTTACCCTCACTCAGTGCGTGTTCTGCCACCGCCGATTCATCTTCTATTTAGGAACTACTCAGAGTCAAAATCGAAAACGAATATTCAAAGAATGATTGACATATATTTCACCTCCATCATACAAATAATGTTTATTATTGTTCATAAAAAATAGGCCAGGGTACAGTAAGTGAGGTTATGATTTTGGACTGCTCTTTAAAAATTTGCAGATCTCTCGAACCGTCTCTAGTCAGAACCGAAACAAATCTACATATTCACAGTTTTCGAACCGTTCTGAAGTGGATCAGACAAACCCAAAACATGCCTTGGACAATTCCCGAACAATACTAGCTGAACCACAACATGCTAGAACATTTCAAAACAGAAAACTAAAACATATTTAATACCACATTTTCAGACGAACACGAAATTTTCTTGAAGAGAGGAAAGAAAACTCTATATATTTTCTTCGAATACATTGATCTGTCAGATTTGAGAAACCTACAGTATGATGTTTATTCAATTTGCCCCGAAACTATTGTCAGTTGGTTACCTCATGCTACAAGGTATGAGGAACTATATTCGATAGTGCGTATCTACTTTAGTGGCTAATGCCCAGCAACTGAATCGATTCCACTTGCACCGTACATAAACAAAGTTTTTACAACTGGTCCTTATTAGGTTTTTCCACAAACAAATGCACTTAGAAAATTTCTGAAGTAATTCAATATAGTTATTTCTTTCTTCAATTCGAAAGAGTGATGGTACCTATTGTTGATGAATTAATTAATATCACAGCCCTTATTATAAGTGTATGGTGGAGAACTACTGATCGACAACATTCCTTATTGAAGGATTTCCAACGTTAATTGTCAATAATCAACATAGGACTGAAGAGATTCTGATGCTATCGCTCAATGAATGACGGAAGATGAAGTAGAGATCATACGCTTCAATATTTTTTCATTGATTATGCAAAAGTTGGGTCTTTTCCAGAATATTTCAGAGTAGCGAGTCCATGTATATCGTCAGCCAAGTCCAAATTACTTCCTATAATACCTCGGGCAATTGAATGAAAGCTCGTTACCGATTCATTTCCATGGCAATTATGTAAATTTTATAATGTGGCTATCAGGTACATAATTATATATCTCAAAACAGTTTATGTCAACGCAAAGCGTTAACATGAGAAGAATCACCCGTTACTTTCATTTTTTCATGCAATAGAAAGCGATTCTTGTCATGTGAAAGATATATTTCCAGAAGATATATCGATTAAATGCTGATTATTACGTAGTGTCTGAAAGTTTTTGGAAGTTTGAAATGGATTTTTTTCTCATAAAATATAGGTACTGCAGATATTATTATACTCTCACCGATGCTTACTCAAATCAAATAATTTGGTTAATGTTGGCATTGTGATCCCAATCAAGTAAATGGTGTTTGTCATTTTACTCGAATAAAACGCACATCAGTGCAATTCTGAAAAAAACTTGAGAATTGTAACTTCTAATGCCTAGAAGGAAAAATTATGTACATACATTTCACACTTTGTCACTACATACCTACCTATCAAACTGAAAACTCTAAAACGGAATTCAAATGTAATGTATTTCAACCCATTCAGAATGTGAGCACACAATGTTAATGGATCTAAAAACACATTTATTTCAGACTAGACTACCAATCTGTCCAAACCAAATTCTTGTTGAAATTTATGTTGATGTGTTTTATCTCGGTTTCCAGAAAGAATCTCGTTACAATAGCTGTAGACTGCATTTTTAGATGAAAATTACTTTGGGATTATTGAAATTGAAAAGCAAGAGAATAGACCAATATTCATTCGTTTGGTTATTATTACAGCGGTATACTTTTGTCAATTGTTCACATGTAATAATTTTCATATTAATAATAATTAATTTGCGGAAATCATATAGTATTTGTGTTGTTTTAAAGTGAAATCTGACATACATCTGATTTTGTTTGAAAAAGTAAAAAATTTGTGCATAACAATGTGACTCATAAATTCTACAGATTAAAAATGAATATATTTCTTCGTTTCTACTACCAGCGTTATGAGAGATACCTACTTATTGCAAGAGGGATTCTTATTTAGACAATGGGTTATTTTTTGAAAGTAATCATTTTGTGGTGGATAAATCTCCTTTTCGTAGTTTTCTGGGTTTCTAACATACCACAATCTAAAAAAGGGTATTGATATTGGAATCTATACAAGTCTAGAAGAATAGACTTCTATCTATCCGGACAAGTTGCTGTGTGAATTGAAAAACAGTTTCTTTTGGATAGAACAAGTCCAAGGCGTCTGCAACTCTTATCACTGAATTTGACTAACGGAAACTTAATCCGTTTCCGTTTTCAAAACTGATGTGCAAATTCCTTCTCAGATCCAATAATTGTTATTGACAATTTTCTTCATTTATAAATGTCAGTGATTTTCAGGGTGTCAAAGAACTGATCTATTCATTGCGTCAAGTGCAAATAATCTCAGTTTGATGCTAGACTATTTGATCTTTGTTAAAAGTTTCAGAAGAGTCTGAAATGAGAAGGGATTAATCTTCAGTAGTGATGTGAACAATGTTCAGTAGGTTCTCAATTCTGGCCTGGAAATGGAACCCTGTGGAATCCATCTGTCGATTCAAGAGTGAATGGTTTGAAATGCACAACTCGTTGTTTTGTAATTTCTTCAGGAATGAGTACTGACTACGGTATTTCAAAAAACTAGAAATCAATACAAGAGCTCTGACTATGATAGCATCTTTCAATTAAAATTTCGTTATTGATGCAGTCGTATGCTCTGTTGAGTTCACAAAATATCCCAACAGGGAGTCCCTGAAAGCACAGTACACCGAAATTATTTACTTACTATGTCTGAATCCATATTCGTTATTTGAATGATTCTGTTCGAATCTGGATAGTGTGACGGACGATATAAAAAATGGTATTCAAATATTTGTGAGATAATAAGATGGTATCATTATTGACCTGTTATTGGAAATTTGTTCACAATTACCTATTTTGGGGCAAAGGCAATTCTGCCTTATGTCCGGGAATTTTTCTACACAGAAATATGAACTAATTAGAAGTGTCACGGGTGGTCAATTGAAAAACCAAAGCAATTTCAACAATGAAGGCTGGTATTCCAAACAAAAAGAAATACAATTTTCCAAACGAAAACTGAATATGTCCAACCTTTCTCTACATCGACACTCAAATATCGTTCTTGGGCAATCAATATTGAATCCTTTTGTTTCTCCTTGGGTATGATTTTTTTTCAATATATAATAATCTCTTCACTTCACTCGATATATCCAACCTTTGTCTACATCGATACTTCGATATCATTCTTGGGCACTCAATATTTGAGCTCGTTGTCTCTCTTTGAGTGTGATTATTTCACATTCTCATATAAGTGTCCGGGCTTTCATTTTTCATGAAGTCACAGGGTCAAGCAACGTCACAGATACAAGCAACGTCACAGAAAAATGTACAATTCTAACATTTGAAAATACAAGAAACGTTAAAAGATATGGATCATATTTTTGTTTGAATAAAATACGGTTTGTTTCCCTACGATCTACAGTGAGAATACAAAAGATGAATATTGTATGTATTCTAGACTCCAAGCGAGATAGTTCACTCTTCGAATTCGTGTAGGTACAAGCATCTAAATTATTCAAAATACACGTTATGGACTAGCAATATGTGCAGTTCAGTCTACATTCCCTCTACAGGCTGTAAAGTCCGAGCAGAATTCATCTCAACCGCAACTACTGAATAAATATCAAACAACGTGATTTATTTCCTCTATAAACATAACATATATGAGATGGTGCAGTGTAGCCCCAGAATTCTAGCGTAGTGAGGCCGAGATGTTTATTCACAGAACTGGAGGTAACTGGCGGCTCTCTTTATGGCTGAATGTGGCAGAAACATGCTACTGCTTTCGGCGCAATCCATTTTGGATAATTAAGGCTATCAGCGAGTTATATGCATTTCCAGAGCGGAGTTCACATTTCAGTTTAATATATTTCGACCGCACGGGAATATAGATAAAATGATTTATGTGCGGGTGTCAGTTATCCAGGGAATTAGGTTACAGATCTGACAAGTGCCTAATGGGGGTTACGAGATATCGGAAGTTGATATTCAATTCTGGAAGTTGGTATTTATTCATTCTGTTTCGTCTGAAATCATATATTTCACCTTAATTATATGTGCCCAGAAAAATGTTGGCATTGTCGTGGAAAGTATCAAGGAGTTGCTACAGGTTAGCAAACTGAGAAGAAAGTTCATCAGAATTCGATTAGTTCAAGGGTATTTTATAGGGCCTTTCGCAACTTTATCAAGATGTGGCAATACTTTCATCCGATATGTATCTTCATAACAACATTGTTAGTGCAAATTAAACCACACAACCAGCAAATGACACAAATATAACTAATGAAATCATATAGTGATACTTACATCACATAGTGACTGTGTCGAGTTATTTAGTGTTTCCTGAATAACAAATCAATTTACAGAGACTCTCTTCATGCCGAAATTTGGCAAAGAAATCCAAAAATGTATCAAGTTTTCATTAACAGATGTTAATGTGATTCTCATTGGCACTTATTTAAATAATTTATCTACACCCGTACTCTAATGATACACTTATATGCCCACAACCCGTTTCATAATGAAATCCATTACGATACAGATTTTTCATTACGATACAGATTTTCAACCAGTAGAAACCCATTATTTTTTAATCAAGCATGACGTGCATGCTCTGAATTTGACGTTTGTCAAGTCAAAATCGGTATAGGTATTGAACTTTTTAAGAATATAGCCAAACTTCGATAATCATAACAAAATGTCTGATACTGGCGATATGGGAGAATCACCTTCGACACCTTCACCGAAAGAAATACAGTTAGAATGATTAAATTTTTCATTTGACAAATGCATGATTTATTACTCATTTTTTCATCAAATTTTGTAAACTCTCTGTAGCTGAGCCGTCTGTGGCGCTGAGATTGATTATTCTAGATGGAAGAGACATTGGTTCGAATCCGGCCTCGAGTACCTCTTTTTTTTTTCATTGATTTTTGATCTTCTTTTCATATCTCATCGTTTTATTTCTCGAAGTAATACTATTAATTACAATTCTGTAGAATTTTTCAAAGAAATTCGTTTGATTAGTATTATTGTGTGCAATACAAATATAAATATAATATTTGTAGTTCTTCACTATTTATCGGGTGTAGATAAAATAGCGTATGCAACTCTCATGTAATGGTTGTTACACGATCGTTGCATAATATACTATTAAATTATTTTACTACCTCTGATGATATTTTTGCCATTTTAGCTACTGTTGAGCTCTTTAATACACTGTGAATCTTTAAGTATTACAATTAATTTAGTTTTTCATTGCATTGATTATTTCCATGTTTATTTTACTGCGTTGGCTGATATCTTCGGACAATTATACGTTCCGTTTATGATATACTAAATATTTAATATGTTCATATAATCAGTATCATTCAATGTTCTTCCATTTTTGGGTTTTTTTCCGTTGAGTGTTAATGTGAAATTATCATTAATCGATCTGTTGCTACTATCTTCATAACATTCGATTTTCTATCTAACTGAACCTTCACTACTCTACTATGGTAAGTTCATTCTCGGAAAACATTTCCGATTTCCGTCACTCCACAGCAATTCATTCAATCCTGGATAAATATTCACAATAGTTCGAAGAGGTCAACTTTGGAGGGTTTGTTGATCAACAAGAGGTTTAAAATTCATCGATTTATAAGGAATGCTTATGTTGTAATTCAGAACTGACTTCATGAAATGAATAAATTCAAAAATCTGGAGGAGAAGCAAACAGTAACGAATTGAGAATATGTTGCCCTTAACAATTTGATTGAAGACATGAATCGAGTTATATTTCCAATTAAAAAGAAATTCAATATCAGTGCTTAATTCATTTGTTTCAACATATTCGATGGTATTTTGTTTTTTTGTTGCTGATTTGGGGTCCTTGAACGTTTCATATCACACCGTATCCAGTTTGGATTCATCTCGGGATTCAGTTGGAGAATTGTTGATTATCTCGATATCCACTTTTATGTTAAGCGTTGTGTATCGAATATTTCACATCAAGAATTACATTACTGATACTACAGAATGTGTCAAGAGTACCTCCTTTGTCACTTTATCATTTCCATTATATGTTGTTCGTTCCATCACAAAAACAATGCGTTGAAAAAATTCTGAAGAGTATTCCCGATACCAGTCTTCCTAGTTTTTGCCATCATTTATATCCGGTTCGGGGAACATGAGTTGATACTCCCCTAGAAAACTACCGGTCTGGACTTATTGCATCGGGCTTTTTTCTGCGCATTTCCCATCTCAGGCAAGTAAATCTCGACCGAACCGTAAAACCAAGAAAACACGTAAATAAAATTTCAGTATCAGGCTCGGACCGTTCCGCAGACCCATATATCACGCGAACACGACTTCCCCACCAATGTAACAGTGCTCGGCAGGACTGCAGGATATGCTCTCCTTACAGCTGGTTAATATGAAGCCATTTATCATCGTCGCAGGTCCGAACGATCGCCAGCGCCAACCGTTGTCCACTGGAGAGGTGCTTCACGCCACCATAAATGTTCGCAAAGTGCAAAATCAACAAGAGTCGGCGTGTTATACTTCAGATTCTTATATTTTACTTCTATGGTGGTTAATATTCCACGGAATTGAAGTTGGTTCTGATAGTGAACTATTTGTATGATTGAAATAGTATATTGCACACCGAGGTGGAAAGTGATTCATTCCTGTCGTGAGATCAGGAGCCTGTTTCATATAAGTACATGTCTTGTAGCTACAAGAGAGACACAATGTGGGTACAGGTAAAAAAACGAGTAAAAAACAATAATTCAGCATCGTTTTCCTTTGTGTTTCTCCTGTAGCTACAAGACTTGTACTTTCATGAAACAGGCCCCAGTTAGTTAACCAAGACGCAAAGCGTCGAGGTTAGCTATGATTCCGACACAGGAACGAAATTTTCTACCTACTATTTTATTTACAACCATCATATTTGGATTGAAATTAATAAATCTCTGTTTCGTTCTGAACATATCTAATATATTACATTTAACGACAAATTACCAAGAACGCGGTTTAATCAGAATAATCATGTAGATATATTGTTGCCATGACCAGGAGGTAAACAATTGTCACCAATATAAATAAATGTCAGATAAAGTCAATAAATGACAGATACAATTTGAATGAGGAATCCTAATTACAAAAGATGCAAAATAGAGGGATGAGGGTAATTCTGGGATGTAATAAATTAACACCGATAGCTTTAATGCTGGATGCACTGAAATGGTTACCAATTGCAAGCAGATTGTTTTATATGACTATGACATTCATCTCCGGGATGAGACAGGGGGGTCAAACTGAGTATTTCAATGAATTAATTATTCCACTAGAAATAGAGTAGATTTTCATATAAATAGAACGAATTTGAAAATGGCAATGGATTATCTGTTCTTCAAAGGTTTAGATTCCTATAATAAACAAATGATAAAAAATGCAAGGACAGTAACAATGTTTAAACAAAATCTAACTGAACACATCAGAAATCATCCCAATGTTGTTTACTAGGCATACATTATTGGTGATTAGTTTTATATTAATGTGAGCTATTGTTCTTCCTGATTTCAAATACTTTATTTGATGTGATTTTTTTTATATATACCCACATACTAATATGAGTGCTGAATGTATAGTTTTAGTTATATATGTATTTTGAATCTAAAGCGAATTTACTTCGAATAAATTAAATGTTTTTATTAGTGTATATTAGGAATTCCTATTTAAATAAATTACTACTACTACATGAAGTCTAGCTTAGATGAAATAAATGAGGGCGGGAAATAGAGGAGTGTAATGTGACACTTCCCAACTTTCAATGACGTTAGTAATGACAGCATTACATATTTGGTTGTAAATAATAATACACTACTTACCGAGGCAAACAGTTTACCCCGAGAGGAAAATATAATTGAACAATTTTCTCGAGGAGGAATGAACCATTGTTGTGAGCTCGGAGATTTGTCGAACCTCTCTTCTGGAGGATATTTTTTCAATAGGACAGCTGCTGTTCTTTGAGCATTACAGGGCTTTCCTTTCGTTTGAATCTGTATAAAAAAATCTGCAGTTACGTTAGTTACAAATGTAATCGGTATAAAATTTTATTTAGGAAATTTTATTTCTCAATTTGCACTATAATATTTCACGTTACCGTTTGGATAGAGGTTCACCTCCTTAGAAATTGGTACCTTCCATTTTTTTAAGAAATAATTAGAGCTAGTAAGTGTTCCACTGATCATCATATATCGAGAGATGAAAATATAAGACACTGCCAAAAAAGCACAGAAATCAAAACAGATAAAATCATGTAATGAAATGTTTATGAATTTCGTGATGATGGGAATATTATGACCAAACGTTATCTCATGGATCTCGCAGGCAAAAAATCCGAAGATGTTAGCACTTACCTTAACTAGGCGACGCTAGCAATAACCAGAATTTTGCCTATGATATCACTGTTTTTATCTCATCAGCACTATTTGAAATACATTCTTTCGACTTTCCCAGAAGATCATCTATGATGACAAAAATTTTAATTTTTTTTAATTGAGAAAGCTGTTGAGCATACAGGTATCCCTATTTCCGTTTTCTGGTCTCGGTAGTGTAGCTGTTAGCACGTCCGCCTTTCAAACGGAAGACCGGAGTCGAAATTCCCGCCAGGCCATCGTTCTGGGTAATCGCACGTTAAAACGTACGGCCTCGTTAATCCATTGCTCGCACAAGTAACGACTCCTGAGGGTTGACGTTCGTCAGCTGGTTAACGGAACGAACTATTTCAGAAAAATTTCAGAATAAGAATTGGGGTTCTTCTAAATAGGAAAAATTGAACATTACATTCATTAGAGTTGATATTTGACAGAAAAAAATCAAAAAATCGTTCTATGACACACATAAAATGATTCCTTTTTCGTTTCATGAATTTCCCTGTCATATCACGCCATTTATCAGATTCATGTTGCCAGAATCGATATATTCCAATTGAAGGCACGCAGTGATGTTCACTTACAATGTTTGAACATGAAAACAAATATATAACGTGACATCGCTGCTGTTAACTGACGTGAAACGATATGACTTTCGAATCTGATAATGAGCGTATTCACGCTTTATCAGATGGAATATATTCAACTGTTGAATATCCTTCACAGAATGATCACGAAATTAACTACAATGGGTTTTTGAATTCGAAAAGGAATCAGATATGAATTGTTTTTTTTTTGAATACGATTAATCCAACCAGCACCAGTGGAAACTATCGAGTGTTCTCGAAGTGTCTGAGAGTGGATTGCTCTTCAAAAAAAAAATCCACAACTCACTGTATTACGGAATGTTTCTCCCTCAACACCCATCATTTCATTCGTCTATTGAAGTTACATGCATTTATTCTTTTGATCTGTTTTGTTCCGTTTTATCTCTCGTAACACATTGAGGCTCCGTCTCATAATTCTCACCTGAAAATGTTCTATTCTGAAAAATCGGGCTTCTTTCTTCCAATTGAAAATTATCAACAACGTTTGGAAGTTCAAATTTTAGAATATGTAGTAAAGACTCTCTTCGCAATCCATGAAAAAATATGTTTATATTTCGTTCCTAAACTCTGAAATTATTACGTAAGGTGAAAGCCCACATCAACGTATATAGCGTATGATGACAGCACTACATGTTCTGTATGAACGATCGGTATTTGCTGAAACTCCCTCAATACATCAAAGTAAATTTTAATGAGATTGCTGTTACCGACACATTACATTACTCTATTATTCCACCAGTCCAATCATTATCATGGCCTAAATAGATGGAATTGTGAACTTTGGGTTTGATTGACAATAACCATTGTTTATGAAATTTTCAGCAGCTATATTAGTTGATAAATGAAAACCTTGAGACTCAAAAGAGATTTCGAGCGTATTAGTTGTAGAAATATTATAGCATATATATTTTATGAATGTTATATTCTGTGCAAAATCTGAGTGTTCCGAAATTGAAACTCCAGATTTACGGAATGGAACTAACTGATGATTCCATCGAATTTCTGAATATCTCTTTCATACTCATCACGTCTCAAGTTCGATATGATTTCACAAGAAGAGATACACTTGGTTCAGAAATTTCAGTACTACCAACATTTTTATTTTCAATCGTAAGTATCATAAGTGAAATCGGCAGATATTTTTATTAGAGAATTATATTATTTTTAATATCGACACAACAAAATTAGATAACCTTATGAATAAAATATATCGATTGTGGTTTTAGAGTCGATGGTTTTTTCTATTTCGTTCAAAAATATTTAAGTCGGGTAGAGACGGTCGTAGTGTATAACACAACTGCAAGCAACACGAGCCTCAGTTGTAAATATGTTCAAAGTCGTATTATACAAAATATTTGGGGCTCCAATTATACTTTCAAACATCTATGAGGCTATATCTGATTTCCATGAGTTTCTACTAAGTTCATTGAATCTAATTTCCTTCTATCAACCTCATAGAGATTGACAAAATGTGTGACTTTGCTTTGGCAACACCTTCACACAACCACGGATCAAGTGATTGAAAATCCCCGATCTCCAATAATTTTTTTTCTCTGGGGGGTTTTCAATTCTACACTCATCATCTAGAGTAGAGGAAGTAGGAATTTACGTGAAGCGAACAATTTTTAGGACTTCGGATTTTTTCGGGAGCTAGCACTCAGATGTTTTCTTCTCAATCAATGCAATTCAAGATACTTCATCAAAAATTTTTCCTAACGTAGATGAAATTGTTCGTATGGGGGACTCCAATGTGAGCTTTAATGACAAGAGAAGCTTACAAGTCGAACAATTTTTATGTAATATTCTCATATTCCTATCAGATTATTTCAAATTTCATATTGATCAAATAATTATGCTTCACCAGGTTTCCTAAATCCTAATCTTAATCCGCTTTTAAACCTAATGAAGTAAGAATATTATAATTGAGTTATTCTATAGCTTAAAATGTAAAAATAGAATAAAAGTCAGCTGAACTTCCGCCAAATGAAGATGTTATTAATTTTTTCATCACTGAAAATTCTGTCATTCCATAATCATATTTAAGCATTTCACATCCACGAAATTCAAGCAATGTTATCAAGGACAACAGTGAATAAATAAATTAATATTAATTCATGTATACATAAAGAAAGGATCACTGAAATGTATACGCTTCCTTCTATTTTCACTAAACCAATGACATACAATCTCTCCCTCTGAAAATAACCACCGAACTTTTCAATAAAGTTGTCCATTTTCTTCGTTCGTTTTCAACCTCCATCGAACAGATTCGGATTTTATTGTTTTCGATCAAAACGCTCTTAAGCCGAAAAACCATCAAAACGTTGATAAGTCGTGATCGAAGGAAGTTCCATTATTTTTGAGTAGGTGTTTATATAGCGGAAAAATGAACTTCGATTGTTATTCCGAGCTTCAATTTGAAAGATCCAATCATCCGGTCTGCTCTTTTAATGACAGGACTCCGATGGAATCTCCAGTGGCCTGTTCTCCGGAATGCTTCGATGTGCAGCTTTACGACACACTAAACTCTTACTTCGCTCCAGGATCGGACTCAGCTGCATTGAGAAGAAAATGCAACTTCAAGGAAAGATATGGCAATATCTTCATTCTCCTCGTGTCAAATCTCCCATAACATGATTGTACGGAAACTAATGAACAAAGAGATATCACTCAGATTCAGTCTATGTCTTTTGCAGATTGTGGAGATCATGTCAGCCAGATACCATTTCGAAATATAGTTTGGAGTGGTGAACATCTTATGGATACTCAATAGATTGGAATGCATTGATATGATTGGTTGACGAGTAGCAAGTGGGTTTAAACAACCCTAATATGTGGAAATCTGACAGGCAACTGTAAATTATTTGTTTAAGAGAGATATAGTTCACTTGGCAATTGGCCATTCACTCACATCCATACCACAACATTGAAGTGACTTGCTCCAAACAGCTGCGTGTGATTGTTGATTATGGTGCCTGGACATTTGTGAAGTTAGTAAACATGTATTCTCATGCATAATTTTGTTACTTGAATGCTAAGGACTTTACAATCTCGACAAAAACCATCCCAATGAAACTTTATGGCTAGTTCGACTCCATGTGCATACTGAAAGCTGCTTCAACATCAGGCTATCATCTGCAGGCATATAGAGTCTGTTCAGAACCAAATGGAATTGGATAATTTTTTAGTCAGTTAGCTTTGAAATGTGTTTTAACCTAGCCTTGATAATTATATCTGCTGATTTTCTGGCGTGACTGAGTTGTATGAAATATATTTTGTTCTTTACGCAAATTTTCCACTATTCCAAAGAAGAGGATGACATATCATATAAGAGAAGTGGACGTTATGGAAATTTTGCACGAGCCATCTACTTTCCGAAGAGGAATTTACAAATTTGTTCTTTTGATATGTCCTAGTGTGTCGGTTGAATCATTTTTTAGTTGAGGAAAGGATGAACTTCATCTCTAAACGTGGATTGTTAGAAAAAGTAACACTTATTTTCATTCTTTTTTTAAACAAATTTTGTTTTCATTTTTTATGTTTATTATAATTTTTTACTCACCAACATGCATACCTATCCATTTATTTTACCAAACCTGTTGATTTTTCACGTTACCGTGAAAATGTTTTTTTTTGAGGTTTTCGCGAAAAATTATTGTTTTTTTTTTTTCGTTTTCGTGAGACGTACGTATATTTCCGAAGTAGCGAAATTGTTCTAAAAAATTGCTGAAGCTGAATGAAGCTGGGAAAAGTAACCGTTCAGATTGCCTACGAATGAGTAATCTGCGATACTATCATAGGCAAGCAAAGTAACACTTTTGTTAGGTTACTTTGCCCACGTAGTTTGATTTGAGAGTTCTTGTTGGATAGTTAGCAATTTTAACTCGTAAAAATTGACAAAATTGGTGCAAAAAAACCCATTTTACGGTTATTTCTTCGATATTATTGATTTCCCATAATCATACCATTCGAATAGATAGGAGTTATGTCTGTGAGATCTGCCGATTGATGGCTTAGAACAATTTGATAGCCCAAATAATATGAATTCGAAACCATATCAACAGCACGTTGTCTGTTTCATGAACGATTTGGACAACATCATGTTGAGAAAATAGCTTGTTTCGAAGATATTCAAAGTATCATCAAAGTTCTCCTGAAGAATTTCCACAAGTTGTCTTCTTTTCCATTCTTAATGAGCCTATTGAGTTTTTTAGTCCTGTAAATAAATAATTTCATAAACATGAATGCATGTTCGATAAACCGTTCCCTAGTTTCCGATGTATCGGAAATTTGGTATGCGCTATGAGTTCGGTTCTGCTCTGGACTTCAGTTTTATTCCTCTTCCGCATCCATGACCTCACGTAAGACTCCAGCCACTTGTCGCCCTCTCTTGTAGCTTTTACAGAATTATTATTACCAGCGTGGAATTCTTCATCAAACTAACACCGGCGTTTGTCTTTTTATTACGTCTTTGAACACTAAAGGAATTGTAGCTTGAATGGCTTGGAAAAAATTGGGGCGATGAGCATTTGAATCGTCCTCATAGCCTACAACCTGCAGTCTGAAAGAACTAATAACATTTTATTCGTTAATTTTCCGTTATTTCAGGAAGTTGAAAATTCATTCGTCTATAGCAACTCTCACGAATACACCTACAAGGCAGTCTTGTGTGCAAGAGACGTCTGATGTGCCGACAAATTTGCATCGAAAAAAATCACTTATTTTTTGATACGACTGCCTCTTCCATAGGGAAATCCAGAGAATGTACAGTACTTCTGAATATCATGCACATTACCCATCCTACTGAGTCGTACTGAAATTTCTACCTTCGCCTTGATTACGAATCAATAATTAAAAAGAACCAACATGTGATGTTAATTGTCTATACTTTTTCAACTATCCCAACACCAAACTGATTGCAGGATTTTCAAAATCAAAGGTATATTTTTGTGGTAGATGAGTCTTTTCTTTATAGGTTAGGTTGTTTTTTTACACCGTCATAGTCAATTATGCATCTTCATAACAAAAACTAGGTATACGATATGAGCGTGGATTGATGCTCTGCGTGAAACTACCGACATTAGCGTCGATTTATCACAATGGTAATGCTCCACGCGAAATCGCCGTGGATTGATTATAAAGGTATGGTCGACGCGCAATTAGCATGGATTAATCAAGAGCGATAGATCCACGCGAAACTTTAACGTCACTATCTTCATATGACGCACTTCGCATGGAGGAATTTTGAAACTATTTTGGAAGATCCACGTTAGCGTCGTTCTAGACACGGTCTATTTCATATCCCAATCGGTAAACAATTCCATGCATGTCAGTTTCAATTTTGATAACCAATATCAAAAGAGCGCGTGGTTTCGACCGTATTTGAAATTCAATGTTCATCAATCGAATGACAATTTATCATATTCATTCGGAATATATACTGTTCCAATAAGCTTGGAATACGCAGTTATTAATGCTGCGATGAAACAAGGAAAAAGTTATATTTTTCAATTCATGTGCTGCAGGCCATAAAATATAATCGTCCACAGTTGATTTGTGTTTTCAGCATTTTCCCGGAATTGTTTGATAGATCTACGCTTCGATTTTTTCTGTTGGTTCATGATGTGAATTCACTAGTTCTGAACGAATCGTTTGAAATTGATACGGTTAGTTACATCAGAGAAATGTGTATCGAATAATTACCATTATTTTCCGGAAATCTGGCTAACTTTTCAACAATTCAATCGTTTCTGTAATGAAAAATGTTTTCATGCAGGCAAGTCCCTGTTTTCAAACGAATCCACTACAGCTCAACATATTATTATATGTAGTCATATTTTGTAGTCTCACTAACATCAAACAGTTCAATATTTTGCACTTATGTTTTTTAATCAAAATGCATCTTGTAGTTTCACGGCTTGGTCAATTCGAGAAAGAGTTTCAAGTCTTCTTGACATCAAAAAAAAACACGTGAAAGTCACGTTTTTCTTCTATTTTTAATATCATCTATAACAATGGAATTCAGACCAGTAAGGAAGGTACCTAATAGACTATACAATAGAATGAATGAGAGTTGAGATATCCATTTTTTCCTTGCTCTACACATGGATCATCAAGTATATTACAGTCGTCTCACTATTTATTCCACTCAAGAATATAATTATTGTGTATTATTCAATTTCATTCATATTGATTGAAAATTATTGTGATCAATAACTCTAACTCCACACGCGTTTCGCTAACAAGGTTAGTATCTTTAGGACCACTCAATGTGAACTGAATTACTGAATATTAGTCGGTTGTACTGGACTCTTGCATTCGTATCTATGAGTAAGGAAAGTAAGAGCTTACCCCCCACGCATTGAGGGCTCATTAGACCCATTATACTTCCCCATGTCTATATAGTCAGATGAAACTACGAGAATGAGTAATCAATCAGTTAGATCAATTACAGACCTCATGTGGGCCATTTTTCGACTGTTGCATAAAAAAAACAGCTTTGAAGCTCCCAAGAGGTCGATATCAGCCAGGAGTTCAGACGTTGGAGAATTCTTGTCGACTACAGCTAGCCGTTCAGAAATCGGAGGATTTGTCCTTATCAATAATTTGGCCCGTCGATAGCTCCCCTCTCAGAAACAAATACTGTACCCGTCGCTTACTGAGTGTACCTGATTCATGTAAAACTCTTCTGGAAGTGACAACTTTTTGTTGTTTCTCTCCATTACGGTAATCAATCAGTATGAAATCGACATCACTATTCAAAACCCCGTTTGACAAACGAAAAGATATCAATGTTCAACATCTTGGATAATATTTCTTCCTTCCACTCGTCGACTTGGACGTTGTCATTCCACCACACTTTTCTTTCCATGTTTTCGCACTGAATATAAATTTTCCGGATTTTTTCGATTCGAAAAACTTCACTTTTTCCTCTTCGACGTTCATTTCCTCTCCGAAACGATTCTCATTAAAGTTTGCATCGCGCCATTAATGAGATGCACATTAGCCGGATCCAATCAATCAAGTTCCGATAGCATCGAAAGAATCCGGCAGAGTAATGGTTGGAGCTGCGCATCAATCACACGCCCCGCTCCGGATATGATCAAGGAGGCTTGTACGTGCCATCGGGATTACCGAAATCACGGATTCACAAGGTGACATTTGTCGGGATAGGGCGTCGAATTAGGTCGAAAAAAAGTGGTGTGATGTGGACCAGGTATTGGAATCCGGAGCGCTCTGATGTAGCAGCAACTGGGGTCCATTGAAACCAGTCCATAGAAAAAATATTGGATATCCTATTGGAACTTGCCCTAGCCATGTCTCACTCTCATCTTCATAAATCCGTACTGTTTGTAGGGTAGCTTATAACGTCGTCACTGAATCATCATAATTTTTGAAAGTAAGGTATTGACAACGATAAGTTTTTTCTTTGTCATAGAATGATGGTAACTGCTGAGGACGATTGAAACAATTTTTCTTTGGCCTTTGGTCACGTGATACATCTTGAACTACTGGTGGTCCGATGTAATTTTGTCACTGGAAAATAGTTATGGCTTTCAGTTATTCAATTTGTTTTTCGGTATCGCAAGATTTTTTCTGTTTTTCGAATGCATCAGATATCATATTCACAGGAAAACTAATTTTTCAACTACATTTGTTTTGTCTTCAGAACTAGGATTGAGGTTATGCCAATCGTAATTTGGGTGATTTTTTTCATTGAGTTGAAAGGAAAAAAACCAGTGCGTCTATCATTTCATTTTTGAATGCTTCGACGCTTCTGCCATCATCTTTTCCATTTTTTTTGGAAAAGAGTTAGTAACTTAATATCATGCGAAGTTTGTTTTGGTTTTTGTTTCTATGACCCACATATCTCATAGATCTTATAGAATTCTGCGGAAGTGAAATCTGAAATATCTGCAACAATATTCGATATTTTTTCGAATCATATCAAAATATCCAAAAGGGGCAATTTCGAAACAAAAATGGAGATTCAAGATCTTGAAACAATATTCAACATGAATTGTGAATGAAGAGGTTGCGATCTATTTTTACAGATAACTGAAGTAGTACGCGAATGCAAAAATGCAATAAATGGACGGCGAATATCGCAAAGATATTAGAGATACTCTCATCAGATTACTGGACTACAAGAGTAATTTGCTCTATCAGGTCTGTTTTTCTTGTCGGTTCTTATGAAACCTGAACGATCACCACACCTAGCACAAAATATTGGTGTCCCCTGAGGAATAACAAAAAATAATTCCTCAAAATTCATTATCGCCACATAAATACCCCAGTTCGTAATTATCATTATAAAGATGGCTGGTTTGATTATCAAAAGAAAGAATGTCACCGAAAAGTCGAACAAAACTGATGACAGACTTGTCACTATTTGAATATTTGGAAATGGTCTGGAGTCTCTAGTGAACGTGTTTCCTGATTCATCTATTTTTCCACTGAAAAGATCGAGAGATTTGTTTTTCTGAGCGAAACGAAATCATGTTTGGGTTGGAATGAAATATTCTCCTGGTGAGTGGGATTTTTTCCAAAGATTGCTCTTTGATTTGTATATATTTCTTATGTATGCCATCTGTTTCATTCGATTTTCACATGCTTGGTATACAAATTGAGCAAGAAAAAGTGATTTTTATGTAGCCCATTTTCCGATAGTCCAGTGTGGAGGTTTTTCCAATTATTCCTGATTCGGATTTCAGGAAACAGCAATCAAGCGAACAATCCTAATATCAAGCGACGAGGCATTAAATTCCAGTCCTAGCTTCACCACCCAGCCCCATTGATTTCCACCCAATATAATCCTGCGGTCAAACCTGCCAATTGTTCTTCTACCCATCTTCCTAACACTGTCGATCCCTTCGACCCTCCTCATTCAGCAATAATCAAACGTAAATCCATACTAATATCACTCGAGCAATCTTTAATAGTGGTGGATGGAGATTTTCTGTTCTCTTGAATTCATGAATAAAATTATCATCAGGTAGGTGATCTAAATGGAATTATGAGTAAAATATTCAGAAGTGTCAGCATAAGAACAAAAGGTCAGTCCCTTGTCCGGCATAATGTAGGCCAGGCAGAGGCGAACATGGAAATGGGATTTGAAATAGCTCTTATGGCGTTTGATGTGATAAATGGATTTTCAGAAAGGTGATATGAATTCATAACGGGGGCGAAATTAGCCGCTAAGTGGTAAAAAGTCATTCAGAACTTGGAGAATTGGCAGTTTACCAAACGAGTAACGGATTATAATAGAATAGAACTCTCATTGTATTATTTTCTTTTCTGGATTGAAGCTTTGTTTCTCCGATCACCTGGAGGAACAATTTGTTACGGCTAGTCTCAACTCACACTAGCCTAATAAATAACTTCTGTCAGAGAACAACTTCTCTCCTCAAATCAAGATTACAATGTTCAGAATTAATACATTCACAAAAGCATTACAAGAAAGCTGATCCGACCCGCCATTGGCCTCCTCAGTGATAGTCGGCCGGAGTACGCACAAAACATTTCGAACGGCTGTTCCTTACGAAACAAAAGTCTAAACTCAAACTCCTACTACACCAAGTAGAGGAGACCTCTTGAAGCGGTCACATCCTATGGCAAAGCCGCCCTAGGTCTACTCCCAGAGAAAGCTGCAACCCTCCATACAAATCAGAATTTCGATGTTCGAAGTGATTTCACTAATAAGATTTCTTTCTGTGTTGAATCACTACGCTTTCGGAGATTTCCACTATTTTTTCGGTAGGTGGCGTTATGTTCCCATTTGTCAAATTTAAAGTTAAGTCAATTGCCATATTGTGTCTTCGACATTTTCATTTCATGTGTAACGGTGACTTTATGGTGTTTGTTTATTGATTTCGTTGAATATAAACATTGAAAAATTCAACTTGTTTCATCGTAGTATCAGACTTGTATTATTGTTGTTATTCTGAAGCATCATATGGTCTAAAAATTGCTTCCTTTCCATTGATGACTCCACTACGTTTGTGAAGTTCCTGTAAACTGCTGATCTGCAACACTGAATGAAACTAAGAAAGCTGTCACTCTTCACTAATAACGATATAATTTTCGATCGATGCCTTCGACTCCTCGACATATTCTCAAAAAACCAAAAAACCAAAAGTTTAATTTTTCAATCACGAACCAGCACCTCACCTCAGAAATGCTCGAAATTAAACTTGGTCCGCAACAACTGGTAATTGATTGGCCACCCATTATCCTCTAGGTTGCGATCTCTAATCACTAGCCAATCAAATAAAAGTGGAAAAACACGAATGCACATTTTCAGTTGGTGCAAATTTAGCTTCAGACAAGACCGACAATAGCATAAGGGCGACATCTGTACGTAATGTACGGAGTATCTTTTTGGCGATACAACGGCCGAAATTGATTTCCAATTATTAGATCGTGTACACTTGTAGACCGCTTTCGGGCTAATAATTGGCGTTTTATCAGTACAAGGTAGTTCCCATCATCAAGAAAGATGATACTTCTGAAGGAAACTGCTTTGTACTGACAAGAGGTCAATTATCCAGAAATAGATCTACAAATGTGCCCTTCCCAATAATTGAAAAGCAATTCTGGTAGTTGTAACGCCGGAAGCTTGTGAAGAATTTTTTTCTGCAAGGGAGAAATTTTCTTCTGACAGGCGTTAGTCCTTGGGCACATTGTGTAGGTCAGTTGGGACTGTCCTTAACGAATTGTTTTCTCAGATGATTTGATTTACAGCCAGTCTTCAAGAAAAGTCCATCCCCTACAGCGAAAATTTGAAATGCAATTCCTTCACTGAGCAATCTTCACAACGCAAATTATCCATTGCGGAAAGTATTTAGCATGTATTGTGTTATATTAACGGTTCATTTAATGTAACTTAACGCAACTCAAAAAACATTCAATAACACTATTCGCAATAAATGTTTACACTGATATTTAAACTCACGCAATATTCACTTCCGCGAAGAAAATATTCGCGGTATTAGAATTCGCACCAAATTATTCGCTATTAAGGGGGTATACCGTCTTCATGTATGCTCACCGACTGTGACATTTGTTTTGTTATTCTTCAATGCGTTTTTGTTTTCTGAAGTAAGGCGTCTAAAACGCATGGCCTTTGGAATACATTTATGGTTTTTTCACGTTTGAATTAAATTTGAAAATGACCATCTTTTGGTGGCTTTTTCCAATTTCGAAAAAATCCCTGTATTTCCCTTCAGGATGAAACACTCAATAATTGGAGAAAATGAAACATATTTTTCGTAAATATGTTTGCAACGTTAAATCGTATATCTTAGGGAAAGTATTTTCAACCCTATGCCAAAAGGGAAAAAGCATTTTTGCTATCTTAAAAATACACCCTCGAAATATTATGAGATGGTTCTGTAACCCCTGTAGACATTGAATGATATCTTGAAAGTGGATCTAGATTCGAACCGCATAGATTCAAACCCTTCATAATTTTCATTCTACAATCATTAGATATAAACTGAAAAATATTGTTGGAATTTCAAGAATGAGTTCTCACCTCAACACTTTTAGTCTTCCATGTTCTGCTCGGATGACCTTTTCGTATTCTGAGAAAATATGTTGCTGAAAACGTTACAGATCACTCAAATTTCGACTCAATCCAAACTTATAATCCTGACATTTTTTTATAAAGTTTCGCACACAGCTTAATTATTGGGCACGAAGATGTCATTTTGTGTATCCTACAGTACTTACGTGATCTCTTTCACTATCGAGTGAAGCCGATAACAAAAGAAGTCAATAAAAGACGGTCGTGTTTTCTGTTACAATTATCGGGGTTGCATGTAACAGCTGGTATGGAAGCATTTGTTCGGTGATTCTCAGATCGTGGGAACGATAATCTGTGAGGACGGCAATGAGAAAAATAATCGGAAGATGAACTCAAGAAGGTTTTCAGTAAGGATATAAGGATTTGTTAGATTCCAATTTCAGTGCAATTCTTTATCAGAGATTGAAACATTAACAGTAGTGAAAAAGTTTTTTGTTTTTCAATAAGTACGTGGGTTTTTGAAGGGAAACCACCACCCCCACTATTCAAATTTTGCCACGGGATTAGTGACTGATAGTGGGTGTTTAAATGATAAAACTAATAACTGACCTACGTCTTCGCTACGACGTAGATTCTCTTAAATCAGTATATCTGGAATGGTGGACTTATTACTTCAACAATATTCAAACTAGAAATTAACGACTATAGTTTCTGTAGGCATCGATCCGAGACATTTGACACGATATTGAGCGGTATGGTTCGCACATCCATTCTCTATATTATCAACTCTACTGAAACGACGTTTCGATCATTGATATCCGCAATCGTTATCATGTGATGACTCTAGCAAACGTTGAAGCAAAGTTGAGACAATATCGTTACGAATTCGAAAACATTTCTCATCGAATCAATAGAACGCCAGATATACTGAAAACTGATGAAACTAGAAATTAGAATAGAAAACGAGATAGAGAACTGAAAAACCATATCAACGAGGTAGGTATCTTTAAATAATGTTTTCTTGGTCTCATTTGATAACATCGTGGTGAACACCAACGTTCTGTATTTCCGGAACGTTATAGAAATATACCTAAAATGTCCCATTCCTTGATTTCGAAAATTTTCCAATATATCACTCTTCTGAATTTTAGAAGGGGTATCAGTGAATATTGCTCTATCAAACTATGTAAGAGAACTTACTATTGTTTCCAAGAATATATATATAATGAGATGAAACTTTGAAGCTTCAAAGTACAAAAAATATATTTAAGGGCTGACAATTCAAATTTCCATAACTATGATTACTATTTCGAATATTTTCAAATTTATCGCACTTTTGAATTGTCAAAAGGGTATCAGTAAATATTGCTCTATCACCGTCTGTGAGAGATCTATTATTCTCAAGAATATATATACTAAGATGGTAACTTTTCTTCGAACTTCAAAAAAATCTAGCACTGACGTATTTACTCTTCTGTCTACACATGACAATCTTCAACGTTGATAAAATATTCCAAAGTTTTGCATTTTCAACTTGTGAAAAAAAAAACATGTAGAATTCGATCTCTTCACCTTTTTTCTCGATAAAACAATATATTTATTATTATTAGAGAACATGTTTATTTTTGTGGAGAGAAAAATGTTATTTTTGGCTTTCCCTTCTCGCCGTTAATGCAAAGAGAATACAAAACTTCTATAAAGGAAGTGTTATGAAATATTTTTTGTATGCTTAAATGTGGTTGACAATGTTTCTTGCTGAGTGGTATTAGTTCAGACTTCCATTGTCTGCATAATTAACTCTATTGAAACCTGTAACAAAACAGTTATAAGATTGAATGAATCACAATCGAATCTATAGATTACATATAATGAAAATTATGTACACGGTGTCAAAATCAAATATATGACACTCATACTCTGAAAATAATTGGCATATTATCATCCAAAGACGATTGTGGCCACCAACGATAGAAACGTCGTGAGTACATTCATTTCGAAATTTCTAACATTTATATTTCTTCATTCAAATTGGTTTGATACCACTATTTCATATTCGACATTTTGATTTTGTTTTTCACCATATCAATTTTTCACACTCGACCAATTTATTACTTAAAATCGGGCCATTAACATAATGTTTCGTCCAATATTTTTTGGAATACGTTTTCTTTATTGTGGAATAGTAGTGTTACTTCAACTGATTTCATTTGCAAAACACCAGCTCGGTTGGGAAGAAATTTTTCAAAATATGCATAACAAGTTAAGGTTAATGAAGACTTGTATTCTTCTTCCAATCTGTTCATGAATTCTGTAGTAATTTTCCAAGAATCTTCGAGAATATCGTTTCTTCACATATATTCTATGCGATATTAAATACGTTTATCTGGCAAAATATTTCCATTGATGCTTGGAAGGCGAGTCAACTCCAAATATATGAGTTTTCTAGCTTTAGAAATACTCCATCGTGGAATTAAAAAGCGAATATTCTCAGAAGATCCTTCGTATACCTCTGCTGACTCACAAAAGAACCTTTTATTTCATTTTACGATTGAATGAAAAGATCTAATTATAATATTTGCTCTTCCTGAATTATTTATTTTCGAATGGAACGAAAATTTACATAGAATTCCTTTTTGTCGACGAACATACACAGTAGAAAAGAGTGAATGTGAAACCAAGTTCTGTCGTCAAAGAAATGGAATGAATGAATTGCTGAATTCTGTGTAGGAATATTCATGGACTTCCTTCAACAAACAGGTAAATGATTCCCAATTTGCGATTCTATTTCGAGATCCTTTTACAAAGTCACAAAAGAGGCGAGGACGAGTGCTCTTGTCTGATGTGTTTTGAAACGAAATATTTTTGTGAAAATATCACGTCGCTGAATTCTTTTTGTTAATCCTACACCTGAAATAGCGAGACTTTGATTATTAAGGAATGTGTTATTTTCAAGATGTGTTTGAAGTATTTGATATTCGATCTTGTCAAAAAGTGGGTAAAATACAATTGTCCATTTTGGATGGGTTGACAAAGGAAGATCTTTTGATTCTTCTAAGTTGAGCATATTTAGATCCTAAACTAATATTTTTCATTTTCTGTGAGCTTAAAAGAAGACATGCTCAGTGGGCGAGTGGGTTGGTCATTGCTTGAAGAAGTATAATCAATCGATCTTAAGGGCTCCATTATTGAATGACAATGGGGTTCAGTAGTAGCACCAGTACGGGGGTGCCCAAAAGAAAGACAAACTAATGAGATGAGATTAATTTCTCATTCATAATGCCAAAAGATGGCAATCAATTAAGAAAGAGAAATGGATATTTATGTCATTATCGTAGATCATTCATATTTTGAAGATTATTTCGATGCTAAAACTATCGTTTCCTGTTCATTTCCGGTTCTGAAGACATTTTATTATGGGCACATAACGTCAAATAATTGTTTGAATGTGTTTGAAAATGTTCCTTGCTGAATGGTATTGGTTCGGACTTCCATTGCCTACATAATTAACTCTATCGAAACCTATTGCAGAGAAAAAAATCTTTGAGAAATTCAATTCAAATCGAAAAAAAAACGTTGAAATGGATTTTTTTGGTCGAAGAATTAAAATGAATGGTTTGATTGATGAAACAAAAATGATGATATTGTGACAAAAAAGAAATGTAAAGAGCCGAGGCCAGAGAAGGAGATAAGCTGATTAATTTCGATGTAGATACCCTCTACACCAACGTTCCCGCCAGAGAGGCACTCGAGAATCACAACAGGACACTGAGAGAAGAGGCATCACTTCCCGTTGAAGGTTCGGTTCTTCACTCTCAATTGGAGATCATTACCGTCATCGATTATAGACAACATCTAAAAGTATTTGACATCGCACACGCCTATAAGAAGCCCCACTACTGGTTGAGATCGATGACACGTTCATATTATGGAACCACGGAGATGCATGATTGGACGCCTCATTGAATACCTGAACAACGTGAGTCCCACCATCAAATTCAATGTCGAAATAATCTCTAAAAAGGACCAGAAGTATATTGAAAACATCGGTCTTTAGGAATCCAACGGACACTGGACAATACCTGAATGAGCAATGCAACCACCATAAATCTACGAAGCGGGAAATTGTCAAGTCAAGGAACTGAACAAGGAAGGATTTTCAGAAGCACAGCTACAAGGAGAAAGGAATGCGAAGGAGACATCGGAACAGAAAGTTCTCGCCATCCCCTACGAGAAGGGACTTCCAGAGATGATCAAGAGGATAGAAAAACAATCATTCTCAAAATCTGTTTTCGATCAAAGAACACACACAATTCGCAACCAGCTCACAAAAACTCGACCACCAAATGAGTACAGCGACAACAAGTGCGTTTACCATACGAATAAGGCAACTCCTACAGAGGATAAACCAAAAGACCACTGGAAGTGAGAATGTGCGAACACAAGAAAAACACACAATACGAGGAGAAACCACGAAATCGTGAATAGCGGAGCATGTTTGGACACACCATCACAGCATTAAATGGTCTGAAGCCGATATCATACACAGGCAGTAGCACTTCAAAATAAAACTCAAGGAAGCTGCCTACATTATCAAGAACGATGCGTTCAGTCACCCCAGCCTAGAAATCCGGAATGAGTGGAAACCAATTTTCCAAAGAATGGACCAAGTTCGGCTCGACGAACGAGAACCTTGCGCCGTACATCAATTTTCTTTGAAAAAAAAACCCTTCATTCCACCATGGAGAATTTTGGTCTTTGGTAACCGACAACAATACTTCGAAATGTCAGTCGTCACCCGAAGACGAATGCGGATACCAACGATCGCAACGTCGTGAATAAACTCAACTTGAAACTTAAATTCAACATGTGATCATATCAATTCATATTCATTCGAATTGTTCTGATTTTGCTATTTCATATAGAATTTTTTAATCGAACGTTTAATTTTTTAGTCTTTACAGAACAAAATATTTTGACCTCTTTTTCAGGATTTTATTGGCTCATTTGATTTTAATTTCTTTCCCTTTTTTCTTTCTTCGCAAAAGGCTTTAATGATTATAGTAAATTTTATATACCAGTGGTTCCCAAAATGTGGTACGCGTACTCCTTGGGCGAACGCGAAAATCTTTAGGGGGTACGGAGGGCAGGCCAAACTCATATTTCTTTCAATTCAATCGAATCTCTTGCCAAAACCTCCCACAATCATAAAGGGTACGGAAAATTTTTATTTTCCATCAAGGGGATACAGTCTTCGAAAAACATTGAAAACCCCTGAATAGACAATGCATGGAAGTCCGAACCAATACCACTCAACGTCAAATATGTTTCTTCTTCGTTTGTTTTCGACTCATTAATACACAAAACTCGATTACAATTTAATCTAGAATAACAACTGATTATTAAAAAAAAAATCGAACAAATCGGGGCTAGATGAAATCCGTAGACCTTCGAACTCACAATTTCAATAACAATCCCTGGATATTCAATCCTCAATCTATGCTGCATTTAACTATCCCACTACGTATTCATCTTTCATCTAAGAAAATTATAGCGCGGAAGTCCAAATTCCGGCACAGTCTCTTCCCGAAAAGTAGCATCAGAGATTCCAAACCCGCGCAAAGCAGATTTCGTAGCGCTTTAAGGAGAAACACCGCGATAGACGAGCTTTGATCATCCGGTCGTGTCGGGTAGTCTCTCACTTCGGGCCGTTTTAACCGCGTTAGCAGCACGGAACACTCCATTTGCAAATTAAAGGCCAGGACTTCCGAGCCATTGCGTTTCTCATCACTTTGGTTTCATTTTTCATGCTCATTACCCGGCTACATATTCATGGTTCGTTTATTGATCGTAGAGCCCCGGTCATGTTGAGGGGCGTCATACTATTCGTAATGATCACCTTCGTGGTTATGGTCGCGGATTAGAGGGTAACGGGATGCTGTACCCACGGGTGAAGCTGTGCAACTAAGTCACACACATTTGAGACACGACCGATTCACTGTTGAAGTCTTTCAAATGTGCTCTACTCCTTTAGTATACAGAGTGTCCCAGCTGAATCTTGTCATCCCCCTAATCTCCAAACTCGTGAGAAACATGAAAAATCGCTGAGGCCCTTCGATTTTTATTCCGAAGGGAAACACTCTCACCAAATACAGCATCACTGTGTTGTCAACCCCCTCACCCCTACTTCAGAATTTTCAATAGGACTACTATACTTGTGACACATCAGTTTCAAGGGAATTCAATCCAAAATACATAGGTGTACAGAAATACAGGATGGATCAAGGCTTGGTGGAATTTTGATGAAAACTAAGTTGCATCAAGTTATTTTTATTTTTCATCACCTGAAATGTTATCATCATATGAATGGTTCAAAATGTGAAATATTGAGTTTCATACAGAAATATAATGTCGTCCCACATTTCTTAACATTTCTGAAGTCCTGCGTAGATCATCAAGAGAATTTGGCTGTGTGATATAAACTTTTGATTTAAAATGACCCCATAAGAAAAGTCTAATGATGATAATTCGGGAGATCTACCCGGACATATTATTGGTCCTCGCCTTCCAATTCATCTTCCTGTGAACTTGTCATCTAAAAATTGACGTACAGGTGCAATAAATTTTGGAGGAGCTCCATCTTGTTGGAAGGTGAGCTGTCCCTCAAGTCGACTATCATCGTCTTCAAGTAACTGAGTGATTCTGGGGTTCACAGTTGTATCAATTAATTCAAGATGCGTTTATCCGTTGAGGTTCATCCATCAATAAAATATGGACCTACATGATCTCCCAGAATACCAGCCCAAAATTACTGGGGAGTTCGTAAATGAGTTCCCCTGTGACAATGGGGATTTTCGTCACTTCAGTATCTACAGTTGTGCCTGTTCACATGTCCATTCATATAAAAAGAAGATTCGTCGGAAATCCATGAACTTAATCATTAATTGAATCACTGGTATAATGTGTTTTTTTTCTGGATGGATTTCATTAAAAACTCGAGCCGTAGTTGTAGCACATCGTCCAATTTCAAAATACACAGCTACAATGGATATTCTCTCTTGTATAGTATAAACCATTTTCGAAAGTTTTCAAATTATTGAATGAAGAGAATCGAATATATCAATATACCAATGCTTGAATGAAATGCGTAAAACACATGGCGACATTTTTTTTATAAAAACGTCTGTCTCGTTTTCTATACTGATTATTTATAAAAGCATGTTATTTTTCAATAGTGAACTTTTCATATGAAGGAAACATTTTAGGTGATGAAACATAAAAAACATAGTTTTCATTGTGACTTCAACAACACTTGATCGATCCTTAATTTCAGTACACCCATGTATTCGGGATTGAATTCCTTTCAAACTGATGTAAGAGAACAACTATAGTAGTCTCATTGAAAATTCTGTAGTAGGGGGTGCTGGGGATGAGTTGGTTGACGACCCAATGATTATGTATTTGGTGAATGTTCCCCCCTGAAATAAAAATCGACAGGTCCGAGCGATTTTCAATTTTTTTCACGATTTCTGAGATCAGGGGGTGACAAGTTTTAGCTGGCACACACTGTATAGCAAGCACAGTGGTAAAACTTCATCTGCTGAATGAAGGTACTCAAAACACGCCAAGTGAAGAAGATCTCTGTATTCCATTCCTATCAGAAATCGTCTTCTAGTCACTGTAGACTGTAATAGCTTGGCTATACTCTGTACTCTCATCTGCAGGTCTTCATTACTGTTTGGAATTTCTTTTTCATCTCGGTGAAATCCAATGAATCCTATTCAGATGTGAAAATGAAGTTCTCACCGACGCTTCTCCGATACATCACCACCAATACAGGGATTAGTTTGGAGTATTTGCCAGAAAATAACTACTTTTCTTCAAATACTACGTAGGTGAATTGAAGATATCCAGATCGCAGTGACACTAGTTGCAAGTATGTTCAAACCTATATCGAAATGAGCACTTCTGCCTGCATTAATAGGTGATGTGGCAACATGTTCGTGTTTTCACGTAATTTTCCTTGTGAAACCGTGCATTTCTGATAATTCACATTTTTGTTCCATTGAGACGAAGAATCTCGAATTCAATGTTATCGCAAATCCTGCCGAGTTTTACCGATGACACCTGAGATGAATCGGAACAGCTAACTGGTATTGTCTTCCAGAATATTTTGATTCCGTGAAAAAATCTCCCTCACCTCTAAAACGTAGTGTACTTGTGCCTGATGGCACCAGACTAAATCTATGGGACGTTTTTTTCCTGGTGTTTTATCAGGATAACACGAAATCAGAAATTGAATATTTATTTCAATGGAGAAATTATGTTATTCAGTTTTTGTTTATTCGAAATTCACAAAAATTCCATGATAAACTGAGATACAATAATATAAATATATGTAAAGATGTAGACTATTGAAGTTAATTATTGAAACGAAATTCAAGTGAATCGAGAAAACCATATGCATGTTCACAAACTGCAGAGCATTGAAAATATATTCAAACTGAGATAAAACCAAAATCGAGATAAAAGTTTACTGACTATTGGCGAAAGCAATGTTAACTACTTGAGCTTGAATGATTTTCAGAAATGACCGTGAATTGTAGTTGAGGAGGAAGAAATCAAATTGATTGGATCCCACCTGACTGTTTGTGGTGAATGAAGCTGTTTCATTCAAGTAGCTTAGCTCTGGCTTCTCTTACGGTTCGTACTACTATGCAGAAGCGTTGTATCGGGGTCTCCTCTGTAAACTGCCGTCTTACGGTTTACTTTCTCAATTGTGTGCTTTGTTGAGGAGTTCTTCGTCTGATAGGTCTCTTTATGTGGTTGTTGATGGAGTATCGTCTGATATTCTTCAAATGAATACAAGTGTTACACAGGGTTCAGTTTTGGCGCCACTTTGTTTCTGCTTAAAAAATTCAAACGTTATGTTAATTCGTATCTCCTTTCTTTTGATTCATGCCTTGTTTCTTGAACATTACAGGGCTTCCGTCTGGTGTGAATCTCTTTAAAATGAAAATTAGTTATTACAGCTTCGGTTCACGCGTCCGACGCTTGACATATCACCTGCTTGGTTTGTTCGCCCGACGTTATTGTTCATCCTTCACACTTCAAGCACGAACATAAACCGAAAATGATGCAAATACAAGGTGTTTGTGATAGTATCCAGTAACATGAACGTATCGAAGGAAGAAACAAGCGATGCTATGCGATAATATGGTCGCGAGACACTATGTCATTAACTAACGATTTTTTGCACATCGCTACATTTGCCTTCACCCGAAATGTAAGATAATCGCAAGGTTGTGAGTTCCATTTTCGGCGTCAACCCTTTTTTCCCTTCAATTTTTATAAATAATTGGTTTTTAGTTCAGTTTTTCATGTGATGAATATCAATAAGGAGGAGCAATCGGTAATTACATCTGTGAATCTAGGAGAATTCACTGATTTGACGGCTTATTGACAGCCGTGCGGACAATACTTTCCGCACGAGTGAGAATAAATGTCATCGTCTATGGGAGTAGAGAGTGCGATGTGTGGAAAAAAGAATTGTTCATAATTGGAAATATCCCCCAAATTAATACAAACACCATACATAGAACCTAATGAAATGTAACATTCCATAATTTTATCGTCCCTATATGCTGCGCCGTTTCATATGTCGTTCATTGGACGCCATAAAGGGCACTGAACAGTTTTAACAACGTTCCTGGATGGAATCGAAACAATCCTTTACAGCCGAAGTTGCAACATCAACGACACCGCGTAGCCGTTTTAGTTTCATGGCTTTTTATAGCTGCCGTTTTCAGCTACATCTCCAGTTTTAAATTATTACTAGCTAGTAAAATTTATACTGTTTCGGATAATGTCGCAACGTGTTCGCATAGCTAACATAACATTTCGGAATGGAAGGGGCGGGGCTCCCTCCACTAAAATGGATTGAGGAACGTTAATAGGAGATTTTTCAGGATTTTATCGCTTCTCTCGACAAAAAAAATATCAGGTCGAACTATTTCGATGCCGAGCGGTGCCGAAATTTATGTGTACTCACGAGTTGCATTCTTTTAGATTTAATGCGAGGACATGTTGAAATTTTCAGTTAAGGTGAGGTATACATAAAAGTGAGGAGAGGGTCAATACACAGTTCCAATTGTATTTACACATTTTCGGATGATCTTGTGAACCTTTTAATGGCAATGAATTCGAACAAAGTTTCTTACGTCTGATATTTTCCTGCACGCTATAAACGAACTCACGCACACATGTTCAATTTACGTCCTTTTGAAATTAACGCTTTTTAAATATTTTTACATTTGGACTTTTCATTCTCTCGTCAAATTAACAATGAATATCTCAATTGTGAAACAGGTGAATTTTCACGATTTCAAATGGTCGAAAAACTCTTGGTTACTCTCATACCATTTCTCAACTAAGCCCTACCCAATGATGATTTATTTCCTTCAAATATCGCAGATGAGTCGTCAATATCTGTTTATATATAACCCGATAACTTTTATTGTATCCGATAATACGAGTTTTTCCGAGGCTTTTTTTTCTGTTTGAAATTAATGATTTTTGTATGTTAGTTTGCATTGCACCCTACTCAAATATGATAATGATAATAAATGCTTTCATCATCATCATCATCATCATCTATTGTTTTTTACAACCATAGTGTATAACAAAGAGTTTGGTGGCATACAGTTTTCCTTGAATAAAAAAAAATAAAATACAAATAACAAATTTCAACCATCAGAAAATGTTTTGCTCAAAAGTAAATAGTGTGAACTTAAAGGGGTGTTGAACATATAAAGAAAAATTAACAGCATAAGCCTATCCTACAATATTGCTTCAATCTATTCATTGATTATGAAAGATCGTAGTCTCATTACTTCCATCGTGAACTGACTAATAATTTTGGCCTCGGTCAGAGTGATGTTGGTGAGAGTATTTCTCAGTGAGGTCATATTTTCTAGGATGTGACAGTCAGGTTTCAGAGAGCTGAGAATGGAACAGGTGAAAAATAAATGTTCCAATGTCTGTGGTAATTTTAGGTTACAAAGTGTAAAAAGCTCAGTGAGATCGACATGATAATAAATATTTTTATGCGTTATTCTCAGTTCTTTATCATAAGATAGTCGTAATTGTGCAATAGTTCTAATTGTATGTATGGAACAGTTAAATGACAGGTAGTTTGAAATACATTGGGCACTGTTTGTTATGATCCCCCTAAAGAGGGAGTATCTGGAATTTGCGTATTTATTCAGGTCTGATTCATAGCAAAATTGTTTATATTTATCTAAGAGATATTGCGTGTTTCTTTTGAGAAGCCGCGGATCTAACTCATTATATAGATCTATGCAGTTGATTGAATCGAAAAACAAACGTAATTGACTCGCCCAGTTGTACCTGACGTCGTGACATGGAATCGTAAACAGGCTGCGGAAACATTTTCTCGGAAATCTTCCTTCACCCATTTGTAGGACTTTCATAAGCCAGGTTAGGGAGTGTTTGAATACCGTGAATGAAAGGTGGATTATGCCTGTTTCGAGCCGGACGCAGAAATCCGAAGTATTTTGCGGAAGTCTGAGCAGCCGCTTGAAGAACCCAACTTGAGCCCTCTCGATTGTATCGGTATAGCGTAATGCCCAGACTGGCATACAGGACGCTAAAGTACTAACAATGAGTTCACATTACCCTTAGAAAGAAGTGAAAATACCGTTCCGGATGCCTGTTTACATTTCATTGACAGTACTCAGGTAAAAAATATATAAAAATAATAATGCCAAAAGGCAGAGTTAGCGCCTATATCTCTGAAGAGATACAAATACTCTCTTACACTCAACCTGAATATCTTTTCGATGTTATCGAGATTCTCTTTATCCATATTATTTTCGATGGTTTTCATTTCAATCTGGAATGCTCTCAAAACATGAACTTCTTTTTGGAATTTTGATCTCGTTATGTACTACACATTCAGTTCAACCATATAAATGAATAAACATCAGCCTCAGTCAGTTTTGGTTTAGTCTACAGTTCATCCCAATGTTGCAAGTTACTTGCAACATTGTTCAAATCTTTAGAGAATCATCATCACCAAGATGAATTAAAACCCTGGTGCGTTGACCGATATGCTTTTATTTAGGCAATTCCTCTTGACCTGAGAAATCGAAGAGTAAACTTACATTTTTTGACGATTGGTGGTGTTGAGGTGGTGATACAAATGCGATTTCCTAAGGGTACATTTTCATTGAGGCGGCAGCTTATGTGTGATTTACGACACCGGCGGTCTCATTGCATAAACTCTTTCGGGATCTTTCGTTCACCAATAGAATCAGTATACAAAATACGTAAATTAAAAAATAGAAATCAGTATACAAAATACGTAAGGTCAAGTTTGTCTAATGAAAAGCTATCAATTTTTTTGAAATGTATGACAGTTCTATTTGAATGCATTTGAAAGTTCCTTTAATATTCAAAATCTTGTACCTAGTTCTTGTGTCTTTTCACGTTTTTCTTGTTTATATTCTTTCAAAATCAAACGCTCGTGTAACGTGTAGGTATTACTTCCCTCATATCATCGGCTCGTAATCACATTAAAACTGCATTTTTCAAATCACGTCAATATCACTTGTTTTGATTTATTTTTCATTAAATTGAAAGCAAAAGGAATACCTTATAATAATCAAAATGTGATGACTACATAATTTCTAGCATTTCGCGGGAAAGCAAGAATTCGCATGCAAAACATGAGACCATGAAATAAACATAACCTATAAATCTATAAATAATCGAATGGCCGTCGAGCAGACGGATATCATGGCATCACAGATTAAATTAAAATCACGTAATGTGCGCCTCTGCTGGCAAACTCTCGAAGGCATCTCTTCAGTTGAAATTGATCAAAATCAAGAGAGCGAAAAGTCGAGACAAATTTGCTTACAATCTATTAGGTATAAGTCAACACACCAGGGTTTTTATTCATCTTGATCATCACACACAGCGAAACAAATGTTAGTTTGTGAATGCTGCTGTAAATGAAAATACTTTTGAAAAAACATGTCTGGGATCAAACTCCATTTCTGGGTATTTTTTCCCTCAATACTGTGCTTTTACAGACTTTCACACCGATTAAGTTCACGAGACCTTCTTAAACGATTCTGATCGAAATAAACTCGGATTCTAGCTGACTTTGCAGATACCATAAGTTTCCTGTGTTCGATTTTCTGAGTTGACATTCTTTCTGGAAATAATCTCAACAAAATCCCTTCTACACCAAGCTCAATAGACCAAAATGCGTGCATTACCCTAGATTTCAAAAGTTTTCTTTCAAACAAACGATTTCGTGTATAATAATCAAAGATAAAATTCCGAGACCGCAGGACGAGGGATTTTATCACTCATGTCATTTGCTGAGCAAAATTTCGGAAATCATGGCTGTGCAGCTCACATGTAAACCGATTTAACATGCTGCACTTGGTATATAACCCCCGATAATGGCGCGATGAGTTAAAATCATATGCAAAGAGTTATGGTATGATATTATAAGAATACTCAGTTTGAAAAATTTCGTTGGTGATGACATCCTTTCAAGAATGAAGTCACGAAAGTGTTTATATCTTATCGCTACATAGACAAACATTGTAATTTTATTGAGAACCAATATCATTTTTCTCGTAGTGGATCTCAGTACGAGAAATTAGACTGAATATATGAATATTCAAACTATGATAAAAAATCTATGCCATCATAGGATATGTGCAATGAGAACTATAGGTAAGTAAACAAAGTTGCCATGTCAGTTCTTTATATTTACTTTCAAAACATACTATACGATCATTCGTAGTTATGAGTAGCTCATACCCCGCATACTCACATACTTTAGCAATTGTGATTACCCTTTCCTGATGAAATTGTGGAAAAAGGAACTCCCGAAAACGTTCTGTGCCAATGTTAACCTACAATCCCGGGGGAACTCTAGAATTTAATTAACAATACGCCGCGCCAGGTATATCAGTATACCGGCGATGTGCTGCACTCCAGATACAATACTCTCCCCGGACGCCAAAAGCAAAAACTTTTAATTAAAATTGCAGTGTTGTTCCGGAAATTCGCCGAATTGTCGTGCGGTCTTCCATTGACCTTTTTCAGTACGACAGTTATCACGAGAACATATTTCGTTATTATATGGAATTTTTTAGCCACATTGTTCGGCAACTGGTTGAGAAATTCTGTAGCGAAAATGATGCATTACAATGGATGCACACTGGAATATTTCCATGCATTGAAAAATTGCTTTTTTGTATATTGATTAGGTATAGATGAATGCAGACAAATGAATCGATACGAAAATATCGCTTTGGAAATATCAGTTTGATAGAAAGAATCGAGCTTCAAAAACATGATGTGCCAACGAGATCAGAACTAACCGAACCAGAGCTTTAGAAATTTACAATACCCTTGATCAGTATTGCAATTTGAACACGCAGGTGTTTCAGCTCAAACAACATTCAAAACTTCTCCATATGACTACCTACATAGGCAAGTAAAGTATTTTCTAGAAGTTTCACATCATTTCAACAGCAAAAACAGGATGAACTCTCATTTAGAATTCCTCAGGGTGGACATATTCCTGGACTTCGTGATGAGTATGAGGTATCTCGACTTACACCTTCACACCTAATCATCACGGTTGCTCAAAAATGTGAAACTTTTTACTATTTATTCAACTTTGGTCTGGAATAATTAAAAAATGTGATTCTGACAATTCTCCAACATAATAAATCATTACAAAAGAAAAAACAGTTTTTAAGTGAACCCCTTCCAAAATTACTCAAAGATTGAAACATCTGCAAGTCCCAATCAATAATAATAAAAAACAAATATTTTCAAAAAAACTCTGTTAGTGAATTATTGGTATATCTATCTACGTATAACACATTGGACACTTAAACTATAGACAGAAATGTAGCTGAAAAAAATTATAGAAAATTAGTATCGTTGGTTGGAAACGAAATAAAATGAACCCAAGAGAAAAATTAGAATATTTACAATCCCCACTTATGAAGACATGTTTCATCCTGAGAAAACAGCAACATCACTCAGTCAGTCACTAACCTGACTGATTCCATACTGACTTTTTAAATTTCACTGTATTTTCTGAGATAGGTTCACGTATCCATTCCTAGAACTGTTTGGATACTGTATCCTACTTATATTTTCAAAAATATGCAATTATAAGTTAATTTGAACAACAAAAAACGAATCATCCCTGAATATTTCAATGAGGTAATTTCAGAAATGTTATCTGTCGAAACTTTAAACACAAAAGAATGTTTTGTCGATCCGGTATACTAGAAACAACAAAATATTGGAAATCAAGTTTTTTTCTTTTTTTTTTTCAATGAAAATAACAGTTTTTCTTCATTTAACATCCATCACAAATCCTATGTATTGTGATAAAATGTGAAAAATAATAAACCTGAACCATCTGCATGGTCGGATCCATTTCCCCAGAGGATATTGAAACAAGCAATAACCTGCATGCCAATTATCAAGAGAAAACCCAGAAGAGCAATATTTTCGATGCACGCCTCATTTTTCTCGGTAAATAACATCGGCGGTAGAACTAGAACACGGAAAAAGAAAAAAACGACCGTCATCAAAATTGGCTGGCAGAACGTCCGACCGAGAATGGGCATTTCCACGGAACCAGTCGAGAGGAAAATGGAATCCCTTTAAAAACAGATGCCTTTAGGTTACAAACCAAAGTGTATCTCGTGCATTGTCCGATGTAGCGTCAAGAAAATTCCATGTAGAATGCTCGGGGAGAAAACCATGCGGAAAGCACAACCGAGTCCCGGATAATACACGAAACGGGAAAGAAGAACGTTATAAGCTCCTTTGAGAAGAAAAATTTTCAATCTAATGAAGTTGCCGACGTTTCACATCGTATTCTGTAGAATATTCTGCGAATATGGTAGTTTATATGTTCAGTTATTATTTTTCAATCTAATGAAGTTTTACTTCGTATTCTGCGAATATGTTGGTTCATTCACAAGCACTTTCTGTTGATGAGTAAGTGTATATGATTCGAAGACGTTTGATTCATTTACAAAAAGGGAGGAGTCCTCGTAAAACACCTACTGCCCCTGCTTATTCGGCTCGACAGGCACTGGGTTACACTTTTTCTCGCTCAATTTGTATACCAAGCATATCCAAATTGAATCAAATAGATAGCATACTTGGAAAAAATCTACCCTGAGCAAAATAGCTATCTGTAGAAATAATTTCAGTCATTCCAGCCCAGACAAAATCTCGTTTCGCTCAGAGGAAATTTTCTCTTGGGGTCATAAGTGGAAATGATCATAATTAAGGAACGGTTTCACCAGAAATTCAGGACAATTCCGAAATATTCAACTCGTGAGAAGTCTGTCATCAGTTATAATTGCCATTTCGGTAACATTCATTGGTCAGGTTGTCAAAATTCATAACTGTAACAATTCTGAAGCTAAGCGAATCTGAGTGGAGTTTTCTGTCTCGAGTTCGTGAATTCATTTCATTTCCATTGTTGCTCTTGAAGAGTCAATTCAGTTTACAACTTTCAACGTCTATATCAATTTATGATTTTAGCCATCGCTCTCAAGTTTCTCTAAAAAATTAAACACGTATTCTCCTCTCAACCTATATTTTGATATTTTTCTGGCAACAACTCAGGTCAAACTTTTCGTTTCTTTTAGGAGAACCTTTTATGATGCTTCTGAGCCGTCTCTCGGTAATGATTTCAAATCCCACTAACAATTGAATCTTTTTGATCGAAACCTCCCAAACTTCTGCTATCGAACTTCATTAATTATCTATACAATGAAAGGGTATCAGAGCTTTCGCAAAAATACACTTGCCGAACTAAAACTTCCGTTAACAATATGATTCCGAACAAATAGTCGGTAGCCGCGTTTTTTATAATTCACTTAATTAACAAGTTGAATAAGTTTTCGAGGGGATTTCCAGCGAGGATTTCAATATTATACAAAAGAAACAAACTTTACGTCTGCAGTTCGAAAGAAAATACAGCTTCAAAGCAATAAAGTAGATTAAAGGGACTTTATTACGTCATTTGGATTCATTAGTGTTTCATAAATTAAATTTTTGACTCTTAATTGGAGCGAGAAAGAATTAAATTGAAAGGTACGGTTTTTGTCAGCGGTGTGGATTTGTTTTCCAGTGGCACAATATATTGACCCAAAAATTCCACGCTGAAATCTGAAAAAGTTTCGGTTCAGTAAAAAGTTTTAATTGAATATTCACCTTGGAAAGCTTGACATCCAAATTTCCATTTTTAATCAGATTCGCTTCTTAGCGGAATAAATGGTTTTGGCCTGTTTCATGGAAGTTGGACATTTTGTTACAATGGGTATCATTAGCAGATATCTTTATT